>BQNB010005177.1:0-103473 GCA_026074375.1 Tanacetum coccineum
AAAACAATATGGCTCCACATTGTCCCCCTATAACGATACCAATTTTCGCTCTTGTTGTTAGTATAGAGCTTGCGTTGCCTTGTTTTAACCGCGATAGCCTTCCCCTCATCGAGCACATGTTGCACGTACGATTTGGTTATGACATCACGATGTTCTCTTCTACATGTGAGCTTATAGTACCTTTTTTCACCATCATCATCACGATACGAAAACATTGCCCTTTGTGAAGGGATAGTTTTGCTTGAAGTCCACCAAATTTGGATGCCTTTAAACTCATCTTGGACTTCTTCATAATCGTCCATGCTCAAGACAACAGGTTCACAGTCTTTAACCACGTTTGCTTTGAGCCGTTTAGCTTTATTAGAAGAGTTGGAGCTAAGGTACCGTTCAATGGCGACATAGGCTTTGCTTCGCGCGAAACCATCTCCTTGGTATTCATGAAATGTGATTTCGATATAAGGGTAAATATAACTAATGATCTTGTGAAAGTATTTTTCGAAATACTCACGAGACTCCTTTGGAAACCATTTTCGTACTATAGCCCAAACGAACATACCTCCCGCCATCATAGACCCTAATTGATTCATGTCCCATGTCATCTTGTTCATTTTGTTGTTCACTACTAAAACAAAATGAAATAAAATGTTGTGATGTTATGAAATGGTGTTGTGGTATTATGAAAGATGAGATTACATAAATTGCATCTTATTTATATAGGAAGCTGGTCAAGTGGCATTAGCCAGGACTAACCAATGAGTCTTTAATTACAATATAGGAACGTTCATTACATGTTCATGTAAATGCCTATCTTGTTTTGACATATTATAAAATGTTTGAAATTTGTCTTAAAGTTAATGTGAAAGGTTAGTGAAGCTTCCCACAATGTTATGAATCTTGCGCACGTAAAAACTTAGTCATGAGTTTGACTTTTGAGGCTGAATTTAGCTTAATTAACTTAATATAAAAGAAATTGAATGTAGAAAGACATATGAAAAATATGAAAGTTGTTTGTTTACTGCATAATTTAATAAGTATGAGCATAAGTAGTACTAGTTTTATGATTTTGATGGCGTAAGGTTAAATGGTTTTTACTAAATCGTTTGATATTAATCTTCGTAGTCAAATAAGATAAGAGTCTTTAGTGGTATTTTATAAGTTTGATTTGTCATTTTTATGATATGTTATGTTTGATGCACTATTGGTGTGTTTGTTTCGTCTAATTTGGGCTGAGATGTATGACTCACTCACATCCTTTATACTTATTAGTTTTTTGAAGTAATAAAATTTATCGGAGAAACTTTTAAAAAAAGTAGTACTAGTAGAGTAGTAGCTATATATGATATTTTGGATTGAAAAAGTTTCTAGATCACACTCCTCTTAAGCCATGACAGCATGGTTGTGATAACCGAAAACTTGTCCAGGGTTAAGTATTATAAAATATTATAATTGTGTATTTTGAAATCTTTCGACCTTTTCAGTTTTCTTGATGAAAGCAGAAAAGTTTACTTCAGTTGACTATTTTGCGTAAAACGGTTACGCTTTAACCGAGATTTTTGGAGGAGTCTTGAATTTCGGGAGAGAATCACTTTTGACTAATCTTTCCATTTCGGAGTATTTTGTTGGTATTTTAAAAAAAATAAAAAAAAAAAAAATTCCGAGTAAGAAGAAAAGAGAAGCTTTCTCGTGATCATCGAAAATCGTCACTCAGCGGTAATCGGCACGATGTTTATTTGGGGGTATAATTTTAAGTGTTTCGGGAAGTGTTTGCAATGTGTTATGTTTTTGTGAGCGAAAATTTGTTAGACCAAAACATAGCAAGGAGTAGAGTCAAATATTACAAAGAAATCAATAGGGATGTTGCAACCAACGAACCCAATAAATTTTACTTTTACATCTTGAACGGACACAATGTGAAAGAACGCGTCATATATCATCAAAATGGAACATCTTTGGCGTAGGGGAAGTGAGACGTGAGAAGAGGAATCCTGATTTCGAAACCTCCAATTTAAACCACAGGTTCGTAGATCAACATTCCTTGCCAAGCAAATCTTTAACTTTAGGACTTATTCTTTGATAGATTTGAACCAATGAAGCCATTCGGAATTCGAATCTATCGTACGCCCATGTATATTCCACACCGGCTGACAAGCCTAACGTTGTCCGTGACCAAACTACATCGAAAAAAACAAATGCGCTAGTATTCATCTTCTGATGACACAAATTAGGAATGAAGGATTCCGAAAACCAAAAAATAAAAAAAATAAATAAAAAAAATATAAAAAAAAAAAAAAATAAAAAAATATAAAAATAAAATATAACTAAACAAAAAAAACACACCACGATGTTGCAGGGTTTACTGAGTTGTGGTAAACGATTCAGATGGACTTCCAAGCGAAGACATTATAGTTTTATCGGCATCATACTATCCATCTTGTATCGATAGGTGGCTTTGGGAAAGAAAAACTCATCAAGAAGATTCGCACGTTTTGACACAAAGACACCTCTCCCCATTTAAATCCCAAACACTCCTATCCTCCAACGATGGGGAACAAAAAATAGTCCCTTCTATGTACTCTTGTAGGAGAGATAAATGCGATCTTTCAGACCCAGCCTTAACTTGGACGACGAAGAGACGAATAGTAACAGAGACAGGTTACACAGCCACCGGAAATATCTTGATTAGTTTCCAAGGCATAAAAACGAGGGAAACAAACACTCAAGGGATAATAGCCCGTTCCTAACCTCCTTCCATATATTAGTTACTCATACTATTACCTATCTTGGATGCGACAAATGGGATACCAATCTACTCATCAATCTTTTAAAGCGAGATTGAATTTCCCGAATAATGGTGCAGCCTCAGTCAGATGGAGTACGTAATGGGGATGAGGAAGGTACTACATTGGAAACCATGCATAGACAGTTCAAACGACACCATAGGGAATTGTCACGAGAAATAGATTTGTCATTTTTATGATATGTTATGTTTCATGCACTATTGGTGTGTTTGTTTCGTCTAATTTGGGCTGAGATGTATGACTCACTCACATCCTTTATACTTATTAGTTTTTTGAAGTAATAAAATTTATCGGAGAAACTTTTAAAAAAAGTAGTACTAGTAGAGTAGTAGCTATATATGATATTTTGGATTGAAAAAGTTTCTAGATCACACTCCTCTTAAGCCATGACAGCATGGTTGTGATAACCAGTAACTTGTCCAGGGTTAAGTATTATAAAATATTATAATTGTGTATTTTGAAGTCTTTCGACCTTGTCAGTTTTCCTGATGAAAGCTGAAAAGTTGACTTCAGTTGACTATTTTGCGTAAAACGGTTACGGTTTAACCGGGATTTTTGGAGGAGTCTTGAATTTCGGGAGAGAATCACTTTTGATTCGTCTTTCCATTTCGGAGTATTTTGTTGGTATTTTAAATAATTCCGGGAAGCTTTCCCGTGATCCTCGAAAATCGTCACGCAGCGCGTACCGGCACGACAGTTTATTTGGGAATAAGTTTAAGTGATTCGGAAGTGTGTAATGAGTTTATTTATTTAATAAATTCATGATTTTGAAAACGTTGGTTTAAAACGTAAATCGTTGGTGTGTGATTTGAAAGTTGTCAGAAAACGGTCATTTTCGTGAAATTCGGTAAAAAGACTGTAACGGCCGTTAAAGTGTAAATTTTGAGCAAGTCGATTTTGACAAAGCTTATTTTGGGGATTTAAAATGTTTTTACACTTGTGAGGATGGTTCGGTTGAGTTTTAAACAAAAATTCATGTTTTCGGTCCTGACCCGGCCGACAACGTCTAAATAGAATTTTTGTAGTAGATTAAGGTGATATGTGTCGTATAAATGACCTAGATTTATGGAAAAGTGATTTTAAACGCAATGGGAATATTAATTAAACTTGGGTAACGTTTTAAATCGTCAAACTTTGAGCTTTTAAGCAATCCCGACACGAAAAGATGAACCCGAAACCCCCCTAGGATTCCATTTTAGACGTGTAACAAGCATGAGACAACAAGGCATATTTTTAGCCTTGCTTGTCCATGCATGGTACCACCTTTTGTCATAACCTCAAACATTCTTTCATTCTCATTTTGAAATCAAGCAAAACAAAAATACTCTCTCCCTCACCCTCTCATTTTCGGACGAGCACCAAAACAACAAGAAACATTTGATTTTTGAAGATTACCAAGAACACGAGGTTAAAAGATCGATAGTGGTTCGATATTAGATGGACACGGGTTATAGAAAAAGGTTTTTGGGTCTCTCCTTCTTGCGTCAAAACCGAACCGAACACGCCAAAGTTGTAAGTTTCTAAATTTGATTTAAGTTGTACTTCTATGTTTATTATGGTGTCTTAATACTAGTTGTACAAGTCGATCGTCATAAAAATCGATCTTTGAAAACGAAAAGTGTATAAAAAGGGGTGTTTGTTTGCGTCAAATTCGAACAAAAGGAAACAAAGGTCGAAAGTTTGAATATTTTGGTTGTGGTGGTATTTTTATAATTTTATCAAAGTACTTTTTGGGCTTATTTTGGAAGATGCTTAAAAATAAGCTAGTAAAGGCTTATTTGGTTTCGGTGTGGGCTCGGCCCAACAATGTATGGTTTTGGTCTTCGGTCTCGGTCTGACGAGGGGTGGGCTCGGCCCACTTGGCCTCGGCTTATTTAATAAGCTCATGAGGAGCTTATGGTTTTGGCTTATTTGGTTTTTGGACTTATTTGGTCTCGGTTTGGTTGAGCTTATAACTCGTTTGGTTTCGGCTACATGTGGACTTGTGACTTATTTTGAGTAATTTCATATATTAATCTTATAACTTATTTTAGTTTCAGCTTATATTTGACTTATGTTGGGTTCGGCTAGCATTTGGGTTATTAGTGACATATTAAGTCACAGCTTATTTTGATTTCGGATTATGTTTTGGCTTGTTAAGCCATTCGACGTATTGGATTTTTGGCTTATTTTGGTTAGGCTTATTGGGCTTAAGGCCCAATGATTATTGGTGTATGTATTGGACTTATTATAAAAGGATTTTGGACAGCGTTAAATTATCGGGCTAAACTTAAAACCTTAATGGGTCGTAAAGCCCAATAGCAAAGAAGATGGTTAATGGACTTGAATTGGACTTAGAAGTAAGTTGTGTTGAACTATCATTGAGATTTCGGGCTTAAGAAGGGAAAATTGATGTTTTGAATTTTGTGAACGGATGAATGGATTGATATAAGTTACGAAGGTAGAAAGGGATTTGAGTTGGACGACTTTGTTACGTTTGGGGATGGACGCGTTATAAAATATGAACTTTTGGTATTTTGGTAAAATGGTGGGAAAATTTTGGAAAAATAATAAGGTTTTGAAACCTTGTAAATGTTGTACAAACGAACGGGTCATGCCGAAATTTTATGAAAATGTTATACTTAGAAAATATTTTGAAATAAATATTTTTTGTTGGGATCAAGAAGCCTTTAATGAAGAAACTTGATGATTAACAAGATGAATATCAAGTTTAAGGGAAGATTGTTGGGAATTAAAGTCTTCATACTTTATACTGCCAAGCATAATTTAGTACTGCTCAAGATACATGAAAATATGCTAAGTGTTGGAAACTGCCAGTACTCAGTTAGTACTGCTAGAGTAAACTTAGTACTGCTAGAGCAAAGTTAGTACTGCCAGTACTAACTTAATACTGCTGAAAGACTTAAGACTGCTGGTGAAGACTAAAGAAAATATTCTAAGTAGTTAGTATTGCTAGCACAAAGTTAATACTGCTAGTGAATATTGTTAATGCTGATTGAAGAGATTACCTGCTGATTGAAGTTAATGACTGAAGATATTAATGCTGATTGGGAAACAAGATATGCTAAAGAAGGAAACAAGATCAACATTATTGATGGAATGATGATATGCTTTAAAGAGAAGATTTAGTTTCCTTATACAGTTTCCTTGTAATTAATGTGTAATTAATTGTATTAATTATGTTTCCTTGTAAGTCTTATGATCTCTCTATATAAAGAGATCATAGACACATAGTTTTGGTTCCGTTTTGACGGTGATCGATGTCGATTTTGGGAAATGTTGATTGGTTATCTTCGATTTCTGAGTTGTTAACTCAATTCTCGTCAGATTTTCTTAGATTGTTTGATCGTTTGTCCTGTTTTTACGGTGATCGATGTTTTAAATAAATGATGTTGATGTCACACTTAACCCAAGTGTTTTGAGTCGTTTTGAATAATTTACCACACAACCATAATATCGGGTAAGAGTTTTGTTATGAAATAACGGTTTTGGTAAAAGATAACGGTTTTGTTATGAGATAACAGTTTTGGTAAAAGATAACGGTTTTGTTATGAGATAACGGTTTTGAGATAAAGAGTAAAGGTTTTGTGATAAGGAAAGAGGTTTTTGTAACGGGATTGAGAATCTTGGTGTGAGTAAAGACGAACACTTGTACAATAAGACAACTTTGTACAAATATTAATAAAGTGTTGTAAATGATTAGGTCGTGGCCGGGTACTGCTGTGCGCTTACGTTGAGATTATTTGTGCGTTGAGTTTGAGATTTGTGCAGTTTGCATTATTTTCTATTGAGGTGATTTCTCGTAGCCCCACTTTTTAAATCTTTTCCGTTGGGGGAAAATGATACTCAAATGTGTTTTGAACTTTTTTTTTAACTGTACGAAATGTGGTTTAGTTTTTGGGACAAGATATGTGCTTATGACTGCTATGTGAATATATGTTGTGATTTTACTTGCATGTATTGTGTTTGGCATGTCAAGGGTTGTGAATAGTGATTTGACTTGCATGCATTACGATGGATGGCAAGGGTGATTGACAAGGATTTTCCATGTCTAGTGTGGTCCTGCCCTAATATAGTGCTCCAGCTGGTAGGCCCTTTAGGTACGTAAGTGACATATCGGAGTTGTGACTCCAAGAGCATTGGTATATGCTGTTTTCATGACTAGCGGGGATGATAGGGCATGGTGATCGACTAGCGAGAATGCTAGGTCGTGTTACATGATTAGCGGGGATGCTAAGTCATGGGTTGTTTGTATATATTCACTGTCATATTGCACTATTGTCCACTGTTTTGAGATATTGGCACAGCTTTTGGTTTAAGGTCAAACCTACGAGCTCACCAATATTATTGTTGACGTTTTCGAGTATCATTTTCAGGTATGTCAATTAAAGGTATGTGAATGATGTTGGAAGATCAAAGATGTAAACCCAAGGGGATTGGGTCAAGATGATTTTTATTTTATTTTATTGTCAAGTCTTAACTTGTAAAATTAATGTAAATCCAAATTTCTTTTCTTTGTAAATTATAAAGTGTATTATCTTGTATCTTTTGCGATGAACGGTATCGTCACATCCCGTGTTTTTGCCACTGACGGGGTGTGACAGATTGGTATCAGAGCCAGGTTATAGAGAATTCTGGTTTTTATAAAATAAAATAAAAACACAACTATAACCAAAGTGAAGTCTGTTTTTAGTAAAACCTCGAACATGACGAAAGTCAACTAGCCCGAGCAGTTCATGGTATTTCCTAAATTACGCATAGCCTGATCAACTATGCTTAATTCATGAAGGACAATGAAATGATGAGGTTAGTTTTCTAAAGTTATGTTGGAGGAGGGAAGGGATGTGTAAGTAATGAGACCACTTAAAAATGATAGGATGTAAAATGATGAGAACACGTGCGAGTTTGGAGTTTGAGAGCATATTGATTTTAGGATTGCGATGCTGCCTTAGTAGTAGTAGTGTGTGATGGCTTGAGAATGTAGGTAAAATTATCGCAGGTAGCGATGTTGATTGATTGATGTTGGTCGTGCTTGCCTTAGAGTAGTGCATGTTGCCTTGAGAGTTTTAGTGGAAATGTCGCAGGTAGCGACATGAATTAAGGGTATGCTTTTTGTGGATTATGTGCTCTATGTGATGACCAGAAGTGCCTGTTCGGTATCGAACCTGGTCGGTGTTTATTTGTTGTTCGTATTTTTCCTGATATATTTAGTGTGTGTGTGTCTATATATATATATATATATATATATATATATATATATATATATATATATATATATATATATATTTGTGTGTGTGTGTGTGTGTGTGTGTGTGTGTGTGTGTGTGTGTGTGTGTGTGTGTGTGTGTGTACGGTTACGAACGTCTAATTTCGAACGCTATGATGATTTGTATATGTAAGCATAATGATGCTGTTAATTTGGATAATGGTATTTTATGAAATATTTATACTCTTCTTATCGTGTTATCATAGGATGTCTACCCCACAGAGATTTCCACCCAGTCTGACAGACCTTAGGGCTCCCGAGTGCCCGTACCATTTCCTGAAGATCCTTATGAGGCTATTAGACAGGCTTGTTTAGTTGAGACGGACACTGATTCAGAACCTTTTGAGGACCCTGTTGAGACTAGGACACCTGAGTTACCCCACACTATAGCATCACCCACTTCACTACCTGATAGTACACCACCCATATGTCATGCTGAGGAGTCAGAGGATTCTGACATGTCCGGTGCGAGATCCACGTCATTAGATTTCACCGCATCACTTTTACCAGATCACCCACTTACCCATACTTTACCCACCTTGGTTCCATTTCTTCGTAGGACCGCACGTATGGCCGTACGTGTTCCGCCTGCGATGTCACCTGACCTCTCTGCTAGTATAGTAGAGGTGGCAGCTATGTCTGATTCAGCATTCCGTAAGAGGTTTAGATCCTCTTACGAGACTTCACCATCATCATCACCACCAGACCTTCTTTTACGAAATCATTCTCGGGGTACATCTGAGCTAGTAGAGGAGGATGAGGAGGACGAGGATGAGGAGGTAGAGGAGAGTTTAGATTCTGATAGTGAGAGCGAGGACGGAGAGGATGAGGGTCCTACTGCAGAGGACGAGGGTCTTGCTACAGGGGACAAGAGTCTCGGTATGAGAGTTGAGAGTGTTGGTTTATGAGGGGATGAGGTTGTACCTGAGGGTCAGCAGCAGGCAGCCCCGGTTATAGAGACAACCGTAGGTGAGCCTCTAAGATTAGGTTATAGGGCATTGAGACGCCGGGAGATAGTGTTGCGGGAGGGCCAGATGCCTAGTGTATTCGAGGTAGGTCATGGTTCTAGATCTGTACCAGAGCCTAAGAGACCAGAGAGAGTGTCGGCACTTAGGCAACCCATACTCACTACATGGATAGACCTAGAGGATAGTAGGGCTTACATTGATGTTCCTGCTTACCCACCACCAGCATCAACCGTTCAGACACCGCCATCTCCTGAGTGGTTGTCTGGTTCACTTCTTGTTTTTCCAGCACCTTCTACCGTTCCTTCACCAATTTCATCACCCATGATACCACTGACCGTTCCATCGCTAGTAGCTTCACCCGCTACGGTTGAGGTTGAGGGATTTTTAACTAAGTTGGGAGCCCAGGTTGAGATGCAGGGAGGATTGATTCATGATCATATGGTACAATTAGGGGAGCTATCACCTGCTTTGTTTGAGAGGTATGATAGGGATATAGGAGAGTTGTTTACTAGGTCAGGGGCAGTCAGGGATGAGATCTTCTCCCAGAGATATCGACTTAGGAGCCTAGCAGTGACTTTTGGAGCGATTTGGAGACCAGTATTAGCCGTGGAGTCGTGAGCAGGTCAGACGGATGCATAGAGAGCAGCTCTATGGTATGCCATTGGTGATACGCAGATGGAGAACCGGGAGTTGCGATTACAGATCGCATAGGAGAGGCGTGCACGGTTGGATTTGGCTGAGATTGTTGCTAGTATGAGGAGAGGGCAGGAGCCTAGAGGAGATGTGTAGGATGTATGGGATTTGATTAGTAGTTTGTGTATATCACTAAACCGAGTAGTGTCGGTTAGTATCGGTATTATGATTAGAAAAGTTTTTTTTTGAGTAGTGGTAGTTATGAATAATCCTTATTAGTCGTTAGATGATTTGTATTGAAATCATTTTTATGATAGTGAAGGAAATTTTGTTCGATATTTTGAAAAAAAAGAGAATTTTTTTTAGTGATTAGTAGTATTTTTGTGTTATTATCGGATGGATGGATAAGATCAGTGCTGGTGAGCACAGTTACCCGTGCCTAGTTGTGTTACGATTTAGTTGGTATATACCGTAAACTTAAAATATATTCGAGTTGTTCGATTAAACCGTTTCGTTAGAAAGGCTAATAGGAAGGTGAGAGACCGTGAATGGTCACGGGTAAAGTTGGAAGGAATTGTAGTGATCGAATTTGAAACCTGATCATACTTTCTCTTGTGTAAGCTTTTGAGAGGTATCTTAACCTATCTAAGTGAAGTGAGATTTAAGGTACTCGTTGAGTGGGATTGATTTGGAAAAAGTTTAAAGCAAATAATGATGAGGTTTAGACATAGAAATGGTCTTCCTAGAAAGGTGGAGACTGTAGTGTTTGACCAAGTAGGGTTTACGTGGGGATTTTGAGTGAGTGTTGGCAAAAGAACCATAGATGTTCTTGAGAAAGTAGAGTGTTAGTCGTATTATGTAGGACACATACCATGTAGGGTTAGTCCCGTTAGTTGAACAACCAAAAATTTTGGTGGTGCCAAATATGATAGAATAGTCGTCACATCAAGGACTGGATCGTATTCAGACACCCGACTAAGACTGTGTGACCTAAGTTTGAAGAAATTGTGAAACTAAGGAGATAGTAGGAAAGACTATCGTGATTGTGTGAACGGACGTAGATGAACCATGAGAAAGTGTTGGAATGGGACTGTGGAAAAACTTAGTCTTTAGAGGAATTGGAAGAAACCTTGCTTGAAAAGACTAAACCCTAGTGATCTAATGTGATACGTCGAGGAATGGAATTTCTTGTCGATGTTGTGATTCGATGATTTGAGTTGAATTTCAGGGCCAAATTCCTTTAAGGGGGTTAGACTATGATAACCAGTCCAGAGTTAAGTATTATAAAATATTATAATTGTGTATTTTGAAGTCTTTCGACCTTGTCAGTTTTCCTGATGAAAGCTGAAAAGTTGACTTCAGTTGACTATTTTGCGTAAAACGGTTACGGTTTAACCGAGATTTTTAGGATAGTATTGAATTTCGGGAGAGAATCACTTCTGATTCGTCTTTCCATTTCGGAGTATTTTGTTGGTATTTTAAATAATTCCGAGAAGCTTTCCCGTGATCCTCGAAAATCGTCATGCATCGCGTACCGGCACGACAGTTTATTTGGGAATAAGTTTAATTGATTCAGAAGTGTGTAATGAGTTTATTTATTTAATAAATTCATGATTTTGAAAACGTTGGTTTAAAACGTAAATCGTTGGTGTGTAATTTGAAAGTTGTCAGAAAACGGTCATTTTCATGAAATTCGGTAAAAAGACTGTGACGGCCGTTAAAGGGTAAATTTTGAGCAAGTTGATTTTGACAAAGCTTATTTTTGGGATTTAAAATGTTTTTACACTTGTGAGGATGGTTCAGTTAAGTTTTAAACAAAAATTCATGTTTTCGGTCCTGACCAGGCCGACAACATCTAAATAGAATTTTTGTAGTAGATTATGGTGATATGTGTCGTATAAATGATCTAGATTTATGAAAAAGTGATTTTAAACGCAATGGGAATATTAATTAAACTTGGGTAACATTTTAAATCGTCAAACTTTGAGATTTTAAGCAATCCCGACACGAAAAGATGAACCCGAAACCCCCTTAGGATTCCATTTTGGACGTGTAACAAGAAGGAGACAATAAGGCATATTTTTAGCATTGGTTGTCCATGCATGGTACCACATTTTGTCATAACCTCAAACATTCTTTCATTCTTATTTTGAAATCAAGCAAAACAAAAATACTCTCTCCCTCACCTTCTCATTTTCGAACGAGCACTAAAACAACAAGAAACATTTGATTTTGAAGATTACCAAGAACACGAGGTTAAAAGATCGATAGTGGGTCGATATTAGATAGACACGGGGTTTTTGAGTCTCTCCTTCTTGCGTCAAAACCAAACCAAACTCGCCAAACTTGTATGTTTCTAAATTTGATTTAAGTTGTACTTCTATGCTTATTATAGTGTCTTAATACTAGTTGTACAAGTCGATCGTCATAAAAATCAATTCATGAAAACGAAAAGTGTATAAAAAGCGGTGTTTGTTTGCGTCAAATTCAAACAAAAGGAAACAAGGGTCGAAAGTTTGAATATTTTGGTTGTGGTGGTATTTTTATAATTTTGTTAAAGTACTTTTTGGGCTTATTTTGGAAGATGCTTAAAAATAAGCTAGTAAGGGCTTATTTGGTTTCGGTTTATGCGTCGGTTTAGGCTCGGCCTAACCGTGTATGGTTTTGGGCTTCGGTCTCGGTCCGATCAGGGGTGGGATCGGCCCACTTGGCCTCGGCTTATTTAATAAGCTCATGAGGAGCTTATGGTTTTGACTTATTTGGTTTTCGGCCTTATTTGGTCTTGGTTTGGTTGAGCTTATAGCTCGTTTGGTTTTGGCTACATGTGGACTTGTGACTTATTTTGAGTAATTTTGTATATTAAGCTTATAACTTATTTTAGTTTCGGCTTATATTTGACTTATTTTAGGTTCGGCTAGTATTTGGGTTATTAATGACATATTAAGTCATGGCTTATTTTTATTTCGGCTTATGTTTTGGCTTGTTAAGCCATTCGATTTATTGGATTTTCGGCTTATTTGGGTAAGGCTTATTGGGCTTAAGGCCCAATGATTATTGGTGTATGTATTGGACTTATTATAAAAGGATTTTGGACATCGTTGAATTATTGGGCTAGACTTAAAACCTTAATGGGCCGTAAGGCCCAATAACAAAGAAGATGGTTAATGGACTTGAATAAGACTTAGAAGTAAGTTATGTTGAACTATCATTGAGCTTTCGGGCTCAAGAGGGGAAAATTGATGTTTTGGATTTTGTGAACGGATGAATGGATTGATATAAGTTACGAAGGTAGAAAGGGATTTGAGTTGGACGACTTTGTTACGTTTGGGGATGGACGCGTTATAAAATATGAACTTTTGGTATTTTGGTAAAATGGTGGGAAAATTGTGGAAAAATAATAAGGTTTGGAAACCTTGGAAATGTTGTACAAACGAACGGGTCATGCCGAAATTTTGTGAAAATGTTATACTTAGAAAATATTTTGAAATAAATATTTTTGGTCAAAACGACTAAAGTACCAAAAAGGGTGGCTTTTAACTAATAAAAAGGGTTAAGGTTGATTAAGTGAGCGTGAACGTCATAGAATATGGCAAAACTTTATATTTATCCGGTTAGCCCGATAAAAAGGCGAAAGTGATAATAAATATTATTACGTTATTTAAAAGTATTGAATAGTTAAGTAATGTTAAAGTTATATAGTAATATGTATATATGTATATGTAGACAATGATGTATATGTATAATAATACATTAATAAATAAAATTATATATATATATATATATATATATATAAATATATATATATATATATATATATATATATATATATATATATATATATATATATGTAAATATATATATATATATATATATATATATATCATTAATTTTGGGAAATGTTGATTGGTTATCTTCGATTTTTGAGTTCTTAACTCAATTCTCGTCAGATTTTCTTGGATTGATTGATCGTTTGTCCCGTTTTGACGGTGATCGATATTTTGAATAAATGATGTTGATGTCACACTTAGCCCAAGTGTTTTGAGTTGTTTTGAGTAGTTTACCACACAACCATAATATCGGGTAAGAGTTTTGTTATGAAATAACAGTTTTGGTAAAAGATAACGGTTTTGTTATTAGATAACGGTTTGGTAAAAAATAACGGTTTTGTTATGAGATAATGGTTTTGAGATAAAGAGTAAAGGTTTTGTGATAAGGAAAGAGGTTTTTGTAACGGGATTGAGAATCTTGGAGTGAGTAAAGACGAACACTTGTATAATAAGACAACTTTGTACAAATATTAATAAAGTGTCGTAAATGATTAGGTCGTGGCCGGGTACTGCTGTGCGCTTACGTTGAGATTATTTGTGCGTTGAGTTTGAGATTTATGCAGTTTGCATTATTTGTTATTAAGGTGAGTTCTCGTAGCCCTACTTTTTAAATCTTTTCCGTTAGGGGAAAATGATACTTAAATGTGTTTTGAACTATTTTTTTAACTGTGCGAAATGTGGTTTTGTTTTTGGGACAAGATATGTGCTTATGACTGCTATGTGAATATATGTTGTGATTTTACATGTCATGTCACTTGTGTTGGCAATTTCAAGAGGTTGTTATTACCTTGCATGCATTTGGGATGCATGGCAAGGGTGATTGCAAGATTTGCCATGTCTATGTGGTCCTTCCTAATATAGGGCTCCCACAGGTAGGAGCCACCCTTTAGATGCGTAAGTGACATATCAGAGTTGCGACTCCAAGAGCATTGGTATATGTTGTTTTCATGACTAGCGGGGATGCTAGGGCATGGTGATCAACTAGCGGGAATTCTAGGTCGTGTTACATGATTAGCGAGGATGCTAAGTCATGGGTTGTTTGTATATATTAACTGTCATATTGCACTATTGTCCACTGTTAATCCCTTTTGGTTTAAGGTCAAACCTACGAGCTCACCAACATTATTGTTGACGTTTTCGAGTATCATTTTCAGGTATGTCAATTAAAGGTATGTGAATGATGTTGGAAGATCAAAGATGTAAACCCAAGGGGATTGGGTCAAGATGGTTTTTGTTATTTTATTGTCAAGTCTTAACTTGTAAAATTAATGTAAATCCAAATTTCTTTTCTTTGTAAATTGTAAAGTGTATGATCTTGTATCTTGTGTGATGAACGGTATTGTCGCATCCCGTGTTTCCGCCACTGACGGGGTGTGACAATGGTACATGGCATGCATCAATTTGTCTTGCTTTGGAAGGAAATGATAGTAAATTGTAGAGGTGAGCAGAAACCGCACTGCAAACTGTAAAATCGTAAAAACCTTAAAAAATCAAACCAAGAAAACCGTACCACGGCAAAAACTGGTGGATCGGTTTTAAGAAAAAATAAAAACCGTAAAACCAAACCACAAAACCTGCACCGCACCGCACATTGATTATTTAAAACCGAAAAACGTCACATTGATTATTTAATGTGTGATATAAGTCTTCTACTGCATATTATCCTTATATTATAAAAGACTCATTTTGTATGTATTCAATGTGGTGTCTTCATGATGGAGCATTTACAATTCGACATCAAGTTTTGCCTCTCCATTTACCGTTTCATTGAAGTTGCTGGCCGTTTTTCAGTTTTAGACTTTCAATTTGCCGTGTAAATAATCCAACATTTACCATTTGTCTTTAAGGTTAGCCTCTTAATTGGCCCGCTGATTGAATCTGCAATTGTTTTTAGTTTTTAAACATTCAATTTGCCCTTTTAATGATCCAGCATTTACCATTTGTCTTTAAGGTTAGCCTCTCAATCTACCCGAGCATTGAATCTGCAATTGTTTTGGTGTACACGAGTCTCTACCACTGCCTGACCTTCACTTTTCCTAACAGTTTTAGGACAATAAATGTTTATAGGTATAAATTTTAGCCCAATTCATGAAACTGGCAACACCTCCTACCTTATCCTTCCAAGCTGCACAAAACCAAACCATTTCCTTATGGCTCCTGAAAATGCAACTGCTGAATCCCAACTTTTTCTAGAGAAACATGAGGTTGGTGTCACTGGAACCATTGTCCTGATGTTCTGTCAAATGTGGGATGTCTATGCTGCGACGGGCCGTTATTTCAGCATCGACTTTGTTATCTGTGATTCAAAGGTAATCGTTGAACATTAGATTAAGCTAGACATTAAATGCTTTTTAATTTTCAAGGCGTGTGTTAACAAGGATATATTGCAAGGTAGTACGATGCACGCCACTGCGCGAGGCAGTATAGGGCACAACTTCTTGAAGTTGAAAGAGGGTGGGATATACTCTGTAAAAAGCTTTGTTGTTCTGCCTAACAAGGATGAGTTTCGGGTAATTAAGAATGCAACCTTTATGCTCGAGTTGGATGGAGCGACAACTATCCAAAAAGTGTTTGTGAAGCCTGATGGTTTCATTAGATTTCCTTTTCAATTGGTCAATTTTGAGCATCTTGAGACCACAAATAACAAATATTTGATTGGTATGGTTTGTTCCCTTTTATGTGCCGAATGTTTATATACGTGGTTAAAATGGAGATATAATAATATGTAAACGCCTTACCTGCAGATGCAGCTGGGTACGTTACTAATGTTGGACGGACCATTCAACAGAAGACAGGTTCCAAGATGCTTGACTTCCACTTAGCTAACTCCAGGTACTTGGCTTTGTCTACACTTACTACATGTAGGCTCTAAACGGGCAGCTTCCTTATGATATTTTCTTGAATCTATACCAGGGGTCAATAAGTGCGGGTTACCCTGTGGGGATCCCTTAGGGAGTTGTTGATCAAAAAAAGAACCAGCCATGTTGGGGTGTATGCGATTGTTCTAACGTGCTTGACAGTGAAGCAATACAACAGTGAGAAACCATGCTCTTAAACTATTTTAAGTTATTGACGCAATACACCGATTTGACTTACGTATGTTTCTCTCGTAACAGGTCGGTTGTATCTATCAAGCACCTCCTCAACCTTGATCCTCGATGATGAGGAAATACCTGAAGTCAAACAACTCAAGTCTGATAGTAGGTAAGGATATAGTTGGTTCCTTGTATTTTAGGCTTACCCTGTTACATTCTATTGCTAATTACCATGTTTGTGGCTTGTAGTGGTGCAGAATTCAGCAAGGAACTTCCGCCAGTTGGCTGTTCGGATGCGAAAGCCGAGACGTTGGAGAATTTACTTATGTGGTCCCAGAATCGAAAACATGATGTATGTTGCTTATTAACCCAGTTACTATTTTTTTAGATTAATACATCTCGAGGCACTTACAACATTGGACATTTTTACAGTCAGCTACCTTCCATTGTACTGTGCGTATAGATAATGTCAGGACCAAGAATGGTTGGAATTTTCCATCTTGCAGAGGTAAAAAATGCAAGAAAAGTGTTACCCATTCAAACGGCCGCTTTATTTGTGAATCCTGCAACAAAAATGTGGATTACCTAGTATTAAGGTAATGCTGACTTATTTCATACAATATTTACCTGAAAATGAAAACTGAAGGAACGATTAACTTCTGTTGTGCACGTCCACCTTTCAGATACAGACTTGAGCTTCAAGTTTCAGACGATACTGCAGAGGTAGTTGTGGTGATGTTTAATGAAACGGCCACAAGATTGGTGAAATGCACAGCCGATTCAATAGTTGAATATGAGGACCAGGTACTTTCATAGCTTAGAACTTTCTTTCCAAAATATTTATGAATGACTTTGGCACACAGCTGGGCGATGAGCATTCACCTTTGCCGCAAGCTTTAGCAAAAATTATAGGCACCAGCCACACATTGGAGTTCAAAAGTCATACATACTATGAGCACAACACGTATGAAAGCTTCACTTGCTGGAGGATTGTTACTGCCGAAGGGATGGGTGAGAGCGGGGGAAGTAGCATGGTGGGTGGAAGCCGTGCCTCCGAGACTCCTGAATTCAAGCGGTTGTTAAGGCACCCGTTAGTAACCACCCCTTCCAAGGTTGATGAGGCCAAGAAACAGAAAAGGTAGCCAAATATTTCCTTTATAATGTTATGGTGCCAGTCATAAAATGAAAACAACACTATCACATTCCTTATGAGGCAATTGGCCACGTCCACTAACATTTATGTTATGATTTTAGGGGGGAGGCTGACAAGTCTGATGACGAGGCCTCATTTGTTGCAGACACACAGGCAGCATCGAGGGTGGGTGGGAGTCGTCCGGACACAAGAAAGCACAAAAGGTATGGTATAATTACATGCTCCCTCGACCCCTGAAGTCCACATTAAACATTAACACACCACGCTGTTTATCTTATTCTTTCAGGCGTGTTGTGGATGACAATGCTATCAGTTAGAGAAAGACGGTCTTGCTCCATCTCGGTGACGGCTAAGCTCTTGGTCATGGGTTGCTGATTGCTCGACAATAAAGTAGTTAGGCATAATAAAAACCAATTAAGTTGGAAGTTTTCTTTAATTCCTGCGTGTTACGCCTTAGACATTACATGTTTGATGTTTTAGTTTGACAATGTTTTTATTGTTCCACTGTGTTGGTAACTTTTACAGGCATTAACGACGCATATACAAACACACATTTGCTTTTCCCCGCTTAAAACACTAATACCACTTGGTAATGTTAAAGTCAATTAGATGTTGTGTATATCTCTAAAGTTTGCAGGCTGCCGAAGACACTATGCATAGATGAGAGCCCGGTTATCAGAATCCTGATGTTGCAGCCATCTGGATATCGAGAATGTTTTAAAGATTGCAAGCAATGGGCAATTCTACACTGAAAGACACTATACATGGCCAAAGTGCAAAGACCACACAATGAACTAAAGTACTTACAAGGATAGGAAAAAAATAGGATTGTAATCATATGGTTTGGCAATGTTAGCATGTTTCCTATGGTGTTTTTCGGATACTATCATTCAGCTAAATGTGTATAAAATATCAGATTTAACAAATTACTTATACTCAATGCCGCATTTCCAAATATCAATGGCAGATCAAAATATGTATAATATAGCTTCTATGTCTATGCAGGGACGTAACATTTAGGTAAACTTTAATTAGTACAATGGCCATACACATGATTCATTGGTAGGCTTTTCCTGAAAAACAAAAAACACTTTTTAGTTTGCGTATACTGAAAGCCCTATTGCTGTATACAAGAAAGACATGAAAGTATTTATAATAGAGTAGGTATACCTACGCGCTAACAGGACAATTACGCAAGCCATAATTACGACAAACAACATACTTATGAGTCATTTGGGGTTGTCCCAAACAATCCTTTAATCAGTACAATGTCCATATGCATGATTCATTGGTAGGCCTTTCCTTTAAAATGAAACACGTGTTTTAGTTTATGTATACTGAAAGCCTTATTGCTGGATACCAGAAAGACATGAAAGATTTTTGGGATTTTACCAAAAAGTTACAATCACCTAGCTATAAGTCTCTATACGCATTGACAACAACTATCTTATTTGTAACCACTTTAATGTTCCCAGACTTCGTACGACAAAAGTAGATGCACAAGTAAGTCACTATATTTAGCTACAGTTTTCTACAAAATTATGGAAAAACACGCCGGTCCACCGTAACCAAAAAACAAAAGGGGCATGTAAATATAGATACGCATACGAGTTTAGAATCCAAACGAGCTAGAATTGTACTTTAACACCGTTATTCATACAGTACTCCTCCGGTTGGTAATAGTGCATTCAATCTATTTCATTTAAGTTGTGTATCATATTCCAGAGACACAAAGCTTCAGCTATGAAACTTATGTGTTTCCTTCAAAGTCTGCATTTAATAGCACACTAAATAGGGTACTTAAATTACAGAATACCAAGAGCATGTCTATTCAATTTCTTCAAAAGATACCAACAAATATACTAACCTCACTATTCAAACTTCATATGAACTATTGATCAATCAAATCCTCTACCAAGCTATGAATACAGGTATACTCAATGGCCCACACATTTCAAGACTTTTGATGAAATCTGCATTTACAACCATATTTCATTTTTCGTGGGTAACACAGGAAGGAACTCTGCTGAAAACCACTCGTTGGCTAACATATTGCAACACTCTGTCAAAATACAATCAAATACAATTATTAGACAAAATGGAAGAGTACAGAGTTACTGTGGTCTACAATTGAAAGGAATAGGAGCCTCAATCCCAAGTAAGCACACAACAAATATGTCTAATCTAACAATCCATGTTTATAACATGGTATGGTAAACATAATGTTATGCTTGCAGGTACCTCTAGAATAACAGACCACGGCAGAACCAATCTATACCAACAAGCCATAGCACCTACATCTAATTATCCCTTCTCCGACGCCCACAGGCGGAGAACAGGTCTTATGCCATCAAACTGCCAAAAATTTTAGTAGCTTTTAAAAACACCCTAAATTGTTTTTTAATTCTATTGCATATTTTGAAAAGTGTATCCCGGCATGGTAATTTCAGGAGGAACCACTAAATGTAAATCAAGAAACGCCACAAAAGGAGTTGCATTTACCTCAAGAGGTGCATTTAAAAAATATTATGCTTCCTTTACGACAAATACCATCTATGGCACCTGTTGCTTATCCGGAAATACACAACTCCATCCTACATTCTATAACATGTCTACATTTTCTTACTGATGTTATTACTTCTGATATAGGTGTCGAGGTATCCTATCATAATATTGGTGCACCATCGTACCAATGTGTCCACTGTAATGCGACCATGTGGTATGAAGAGAGAGTTAACAAGGGCAATCGATCTATAAATCCATCATTCTCTCTATGCTGCCAGGAGGGTAAAATCTGGCTACCCAAATTTAATCCAACGCCTCAGCCATTGCACAACTTGCTAAACTATAATGATCCAGCTACCACCCGATTTAGAGACCAAATAAGAGTATATAATAGTATGTTTAGCTTCACATCTTTCAGGGCTAGAATAGATCATTCAATCAATAATAGCAGAGGGGTCTACACATTCAGAGTAAATGGACAAAGCTATCATAGAATTGGGTCCCTCCTTCCTAAAGAAGGCACACAACCCAGGTATGCCCAGCTTTGGTTCTTTGACACGGGAAATGAAGTTAGAAATCGCATGGGTGCCTTTATTGATAAGGATAATAAGGATGGAGTGGATGCTGCAACCGTGCAGACTTTGATCCAAATGTTGGATCAGTATAGTTCCGTAGCCAAGGCATTCCGGATGGTAAGGGATTGGTGTCATTCACATCGTTCTATCAACGTAGAATTACACTTGCTATCCGATAGAACAAATGCAAGGCAATACAACAAGCCAACCGTAGCTGAGGTTGCAGCCCTAATCACCAATGATTTTGGCGACGGGATCCCTTCAAGAGACATCATAGTCAACAAGCTACATTTTGGACCCAAAAGAATCTCAGAATTGCATCCAGCATACATGGCCCTGCAATATCCATTGTTGTTCCCGTATGGAGAAGACGGTTTCCATGACAAGATACCTAACTACACTAACAGAGGTGCTCAGAAAACTAACCATGGGTTTGTGACAATGAAGGAGTACTATTCTTACATTATACACTAAAGAAATGACCAAGGTAATACTTTAGTAAGAGGAGGGCGACTATTTCAACAGTACTTGGTTGATGCATACTCGGCCGTTAAAGAACAACGCCTTAAGTGGACACGAAATAATCAAGACACCTTGCGTGTAGATTTGTATCACAATGTGTGTGATGCTGTAACAAGAGGGGACACAAACGCGGCGGGGCTTGGTCAAAGAATAGTTTTACCCGGTACTTTTGTTGGCGGCCCACGGTACATGATGCAAAATTACCAGGATGCAATGGCCCTATGTCGCACGTATGGCAACCCAGACCTTTTCATAACTTTCACATCAAACCCAAAGTGGCCAGAGATTAGTGAAATGCTCGCTTATATCCCCAGACAGAAAGCTCATGATCGACCGGAAATAGGGACAACAGTCTTCAAAATGAAACTAACCGACTTATTGCATGATCTTACCAAAAACCTAATATTTGGGGCAACCGAAGCAAGTAAATACCGAACACCCTTATTGACGTGTATCCTTAATTTGTAGATTTCTTTATCCATAACTGATATTTTTTGCCCATTTCCTTTCAGTTGTCTATGTTATTGAGTTTCAGAAACGGGGGTTGCCGCACGCACATATTCTACTGTGGCTGGAAGACAACAGTAAATGCTAGACGGCCACTCAGATAGATGATATAATCTCGGCAGAACTGCCATCACAAACGGAAGACCCAGACGGGTACAAAGCAGTTACAGATTATATGCTACATGGACCTTGCGGTAAGGATGGGAAATACGCTCCATGCACCACAGAGGGTAAATGTTCCAAGCATTATCGAAAAAGGTTTTATGCAGAGACTATCCTTGATGAATATAGGTACCCCATTTACCGTTGCCGGGAGAACAAAGCATCTTTCAAAAAGGGGAAGTTCACATTTGATAACAGGCATGTGGTGTCTCACAACCATTACCTGTTGCTCAAATACCAGGCCCACATTAATGTAGAATGGTGCAACAGATCTAAGGAGATTAAGTACTTATTTAAGAACTTAAACAAAGGCCATGATAGAGAAACAGTTGTAATACAGGAAAACGTTCAGAAGGGTGATCACATGACACCAGAAACAGTGGTGGCAATTGATGAAATCAACAATTACTTAAATTGCAGATATTTAGCAGCGTGCAAAGCTGTGTGGTGGCTCTTTCATTTGATATCCACTACTAATATCCATCCGTGATGAAGCTAAACTTCCAGCTCCCAAATTAAAACCCAGTCACGTTGCCTGGACTCAGAATTCTTACCAGCTTTGCTCAAAAGATAAGTTATCAATGTTACTATGTTTACTGATTGGTTTGGCTTAAATGAGCGTAGCCTATCTGCCAGAACACTCACGTATGCTGACCTACCAAAGCTATATGTGTGGCATGAACAGTTGAAAATGTGGAAACCACGAAAACATAAAAAATGCATTGGTAGAATCGTAGAATCCGTGTTACTCAACCCCAGCCTCTAGTGAGAGCGTTATTTTCTTCGAGAATGTTTGTTGAATGTTATATGAGGATCCCAAGTTTTTGAAGTGACAACTACATGACAGTCACCAACAGATGATGCCACATTATTCAAAGAAGCTGCTTCGCATTTCTGGTCTTACTAAAATGATGATAGGAGAGAGCCGACAAAAGCGATATCAGGAGTGAGTTTATGGGCGTTAGGCCCACAACTTTGTGAATCTATTCGTTACAATCCTGCTGCTTCTTGTTGATGTCAGCAGGCCCACTTCAAACTATGGGAAGAAACATTGGGAAGGAATATGTTGTCTGAGGATATTCTACCCAAAAAAGCCAGAAACTATTATGAATACCCCCACCGACTTTACAACTGTCAACGCGAGCAGATTTACAACTAGTCGTTAGTCGAAATCCAATTTCATTACTGAACAGGCATTGCGAGATCTTTAACAGAATTCCAAGATCTTCCACATCTCAACCCAAATTGCCTAAAAAATATAGGAACAACCCGTCTCATCAGAGAAGCATAACTTTGATATGAACAAAAGTAGAATTGAACATGAAAGGCTTCACCTACTATTAAACCTAAAACAAAAATTAATCTATGAACGGGTTATTGATTCTGTACATAACCAAAGAGGTTAGTTTTATTTTGTTTATGGTCCAGGTGGTACAGGGAAAACCTTTTTATATAATACCATCATCGCAAGATTAAGGACAGAAAGAAAGATAGTGCTGGCAGTTGCCTCTTCAGGTAGGACACTTTAGCCTTACTTACTTACTTAACACTTAACAGTTGAAACACAATTCACGAACAATGGTTTTGCAAATTTGAAACAGACATTGTGGCACTGCTACTGCCAGGTAGAAGGACAACTTATAGTAGATTCATCATACCCCTGGAATTATTGGAAAACAGCACCTGTGGCTTAAAGAAGAATACCCATTTAGCTAAACTAATGCAAGAAGTGCACCTAATAATTTGGGATGAAGCACCCATGACACAAAAATACGCGTTCGAGGCATTGGACAAAATACTAAGGGATATACTGGGATTTTAGAAGCCGGAAAAAAAGAGCAAAGTTTCGGTAGCATGACAGTGTTGTTGGGAGGAGACTTTAGGCAAATTCTACCGGTCATACTCAAAGGAAAAAAAGGCCAGATGTGGTTCAAGCATGCATAAACCGCTAAGAATTATGGAACCATTGCAATGTTTTCACGCTCACCAGGAGTATTAGAGTCAATGAATATTATCCAAATAGAGAGATTGATAATCAAAAACAAGAATTTAACCAATGGGTTCTATCTATGGGGAACGGCACCGTACCTGCCAAAGCTAAAGATGGGGAAGATGAGCCAACCTGGATTCAAATTCCTAAGAAGTTCATAATAAATTCATCAGGCGATCCGATCGAAGACATTGTGGCCGAGACATATCCTAATTTAATTGAAAGGCAGCATGACGTGGAATATCTAAAAGACCGGGCTATTCTAACTCCCAGGAATGATGACGTGGACGAGATCAACACATATATGTTTAATAAGTTAGCCGAGAATTCTGTAACAGATAATAGTGCTAATGAAATTTGTAAAGCATCAACAGAGTCTCTAGACCAACAACAACTATACCCAACTGAATTTTTAAACACGTTGAACTTCTCAGGAATGCCGCCCTATGCGTTATGCCTTAAAAAGGAACTACCAAAAATGCTTCTAAGGAATGTTAACCCCACCAAGGGACTATGCAATGGAACTCGGTTGATCATTACTGAACTTGACGAATTCGTTATTCATGCAAAAATCCTTACTGGATCCCATGTGGGCGACAACGTACTTATACACCGGATCATAACAACATCAAACCAATCAAAATGGCCATACGTTTGAAAAGAAGACAGTATCCTGTTGATGTGCTTTGATTATCAAGTTTTAAATTTATATTTAGCCAACAAACCTAAAACAACACTTTAACGAGCAATGTACCCGGTCAAGATGGAGTTTGCGGTAAGTAGGGTGTCGAACACTAAGAGTGGAACATTAATCCTATATTCTATTAGTATTTTAATTAGTCTATTTACTGGTTAAACCTATGTTATATACGTTGTCTAATGATATGGAGGTTTTTCAGCTTGAGAGGCTAGCATAGGTTTGGTGGAAACAAATATCAATTCAATACACAATAAACACAAAAGAAAAAAAATCAGAAGATAGAAAAGTGGTACAAGCCAAATGATAGAAAATTGTATTAGCCATATTAAATCCGGTTCAATGCTGGTTTGTTTGTTTTAGTACAATGATTTACTTATCTCGAAGCGGCATATCATTCTTAAGACTTAGGCGGGACATCATCCTAAGACCTAGACACGATTAATCCTGTCACAATTAACACATCCACATAAAGCATCCTTTAGTTTAATTATAATCTATCTTATGGAATCAAAGTAGTGGTGATCCTGTTAAAACCCTAGCCTAATGAGACTTTGCCCACTTATTGTTTAACGGTGTTTCATATACTGGTAGTCCACTATTCAAATCTTTATCAGTTAATTAAGAGCATGATTGCTGAAACATAAACGGGTCACCTATCGGTCTAACTAAGCTCATAATTCAAAGACAAATACATAACGTTGTTTGTGATCCTATTGGTCTAGTAATATCAAACACGATATAGAGAGCTATCCCGGTATCTAGATTACTTGGTCCGTATCCCTAGATCCAGTTGAATGATAGTTCGCATATTCAAACACATAAACAAGTATGAGGTGATAAACATAATTAAACAATCAACGATAAATTAAGAAATCGATTTTAAAACAAACCAAACATTGAACTTTTATTAAGATGGCTAATACGTGAGGGTATTAGCCCACAACCATTGTAATTATACAAGCGTAATCAAACAATGAAAATCGAACGATTAAGAGAGTAAGAATTACACGATGTCTTCTATGGATTCGTGATCAATGCTTAACCTTGGTGGCTGATCTTCTCTTCTAAAATTCATCTTTAATGAGTATGGTATAAAGAATATGATATTGCACAATGAAAACTCGTTTTGAGTCTTCGATTTATAGTGTCTGAAAAAGACTCGATACGCCGTATCTGGCAAGGTCGATACGGCATATTAGGCTGGATTCCTTGGAGTACGCGCTACGTTCATAATCAATCAGTGATATCATTCCCAATTTACTTGATTTACTGTATCTTCGAATAGTTATCTTCATGGATACAGCGTATGTAGGCAGAAGGGATACGCCGTATTGGGAATTGGTCAAACGCGTTTTTTAGTAAAGTATTGGCGCGGATACGCCGTATCTCTTTTCTTGGATACGGCGTATTAGTCAGAAATTAGCAATCTTCAAATATCTTCATTTTAGCTCCAAATTATGTGCCTTTTAGCATGTCTTCACAAAACACTCTTGAATTACTGCATTTATCAACTTTAAAGCAATTGAGTACCAAATAATGCAATAATTATATAAAAGTGGGAAAACAGATAGGATAAATGATATAATAAAGTGACGTTATTTGATGTCATCAAATATCCCCCTACTTGAATCCTACTTTTCCTTAAGTAGACCTTAGAAAAAGTTTCAATTTATGAAAATGTGTCACAACCGAAGTTTAGGATTTTCCGTTTAAGCATCGTTTTGTCCTAATCACCTGTACATAACCAAGCTCCTCCCGAAATATGGAAATGAAAACACTCAGATCACTCGACTAATCTAGAGTGCAACATTTGATTGGTACACTCAATTGCTCAGTCGTGATTAGTTATGTATCATAGGCTTGGCAAGGATACACATCTCCACCGCTAAAGCTAAGGAGAAACAAGTCAAAAGATAAATTGGGTTAAGAAGGCTTAGGGTTGATCATTCAACAATCTTTCACCATAAGTACCACACCAACAAGGTAGTTATATCGTACATACACGGCCGTAACGACGGAATAGACACATACAATCCGATCACATCCCTGTTCGTGTTTAACCAGCGGTTAGGATGAAGAATGATATAGGGTAGGGAGCTTCTAACTTCCACCGAAAGTCGTCATCTAACAAGGCAGCTGAGACATGCATACATGGCCGTAATGACAGAATAGACATGGATGCTCGAGCAAGTCCTCGTTCGAGTAGACACTAAGGTTAGTTGCTAGGAAAGGGAAGTAAATTGGGTGTTAAACAAAATTTACAAAACAAATAGATTAAGCCAACAAATAAGGTACGGTTGCTAGTAACTTTCCCTCGATCGTTCCATGACAAAGACTCGAACATATAGACAAACGCCTTGATCACAGAAATGACAAAGACAACCTAAGTTGGCATTCCCATAACGGTCAACTTCCCTTACATCCCTCTCTTTACATACTTTTACATAATAAGTTGTGATATCAGCCACTTTTTACAAGACTTTACATCGTTGATTTTTGTAATATATCAATGAATAATCGATCCTTCCAAGTGATTCCTTCAGTATAAACTTCTTTTGAACTGACAATTTTTCTTCCTTCTCTTTTTTTTGTAATACATAATAAATCCTTTTCCATTTTTTTTCAATACATCATAAATCTCGGTTTAAATTTCCTCCGTTTCACTATTCATATTCGTACCGGATAATCTTTTCCTTGTAACACTTCTTCTTCAGACATGATTCATAATCGCGAAAGTAGCAAAACTTACGAGCTACATATTTTTCCCATTGCATTGTGCAATTTCCCAACCATTACTGAGATAGAAAAATTTCACTTTGACACAGGAAATACAAAACTTTACACGAAAGCAACTAGCAACTTTGATTCAAATAGGCTTAATCTATACGGAAAGATAAGGTGCAAAGGTGTAACGAAACATATAATATGGTGTAGAAAAAGAAAGGAATGACTCAACAGGTTGTTCTAGGGAATCTTACTCTATAAATGAGAGTAAACAAAGTGGTAACCTAAAAGGGCCCCCCCCCCCCCCCCCCCCCCCCCCCCCCCCCCCCCCCCCCCCCCCCCCCCAATGATTTAAACTAACTAGTGTAGTTAGTTAATTTTTACGACATGTAGGCTATTTGGTTTAATCCTAGAAATTTATCAATTGAACATGTTCCTCCATCTAAATCCATAGTACTCATCATTGCGGTCTCGAGTGATATACCAGGCCAAGTTCTAAGTCCACTACCATACGAACACTTATAATTTTGTGAATTTTTAGTAAGCAATTGGAAATGGGACAGGCTTAATTCTCACAATATGTATCAAGGGTTATAGTGCGCTAGGTAATGTAACTATTGATTTTTACAAAAGTCATGTTAATTTTTTTTAAAATTGGAGCACTTTTAAGCTCGTAGCATGTTATTTTATAAAAAAGAAGACAAGTACGTTCTAATTCTCCATCCCCCACTTAAATTATTCAACGTCCTCATTGTATAGATAAAACAATTAAATAATAAAGGAAATAAAATTAGAACAGAAAACTCCCTGATGTTTTGCTCGTGATAATTCTCCAAGATGGGTTCTTGAGCAAAAAGTGTGTTGACTAGGGCTTCAGCATGCCCGGATGAGTTCAACACATGTCCTTTTTAGAATATACCATATCATAGTTTCAGCAAGGTCTTGCATAAAAGATTAGAAGACAAGTGCAATTTCTATCTCGCTACAATGGTACAAGAAAACAATTAAACACACAACTATACATGGATCAATACGTCGTATCCCAAACACTAGGATACGTCGTATGGTTCCTGTAAAAATAATTAAATTACTGGAAATTTAATATTAAGTTTTAAAAACTGATAACGTCCAGACATCTCTATACGCCGTATCCAGAGGGGTTCGATACTCCTTATAGAGTGTCTAGAAAGACAGACACTTGCAACAAATAATTAAAATGACAGGGTTGTCTCCCGAGAAGCACTTTTGTTTTAGCTGGTCTTTAAGTTAGATCTTTTTCTTCTTTCTTTATCTTGTAATGGTTTTGGAATTTCAAACCTGTAATCAATTAATGAGTCGTGTTGCTGAACTTACTGCCAGTCTTGATGCTATCACACACAAATAAACTGAGATCATCATATAATATATCAAAAAGGAAACCGGTAATCAAAGTGTCATAAGTGTAATATACAGTACATATCTACAAAAAGATAATAATAAAAAGGGAAAGATATCAAGGGTTAGGTTGTGCATCGGTATAAGGGGTTGCAGAGGTGCTAGCATTGCATGTCCTGGGCCTGACACGCCTCTGGTAGGGCATCTGTGAGCTACCGACGAGGGTGCTATCGAATGCCTGATAAGTAAGGCTGCTGGCGTCCATGAGCTGTGTCATACAGGAGATCTGCCAGGTGGAGACTCTAGACTGCTCGGTGGTAAAGCTCTCGACAAATCCTCGCAAGCCTATAACCTCAGGCCGTAAGTCATGCACCTCCTCCTCGATCCTTTCAATCCTTTGTGACATAGTCCGAGGCTAAGGAGCGGGTGGAGGTGGTGGAGGTTCCTGGGCTGGTGCTGGAATCTCCTGAGCGCCCTCCTCGGCTACCGAACCAGCCTCATCGGCCTCATGGGCACCATCCGCAGCAGCCTGCTGCCTCTCTGGTCCCTGGGCTACCTAAGCCCATGTGTCATCGAACCTTGAGCAGATGTTGAGCCTCCCAAGCCTATGTAAATCAATCAACAGAATCTCTCGGGTGACTACCTACAACCCTCTCAATCCCTTGTCACTAACAAGGCCAAAATGCATAGCTAGATGCCTAATGAAGTGCCCTCCTGACAACCTGGCCCTGCTCGTCCTCCCCTCAGCATGCCTAAATAGACAATGCGCTAATAGATGTGGGTCATTAGTAGTCCCTCGGTCCATGCTACGGAGGTAGAAGAGATCAACACCGGTCACCTTCTCAGATGTCTGTCCCCTACCAGAAATACTATAAGCAATCATCTTGTGGCACAATCCCATCACAGGGTCTTGAATAAGAACATAAGAAGGGGCGGGCCCAATAAGTCTCTGTCAAAAGAGATCTCGATCTAATAATCCCTAAGATCCCCTTTGTCGGGGATCAATCTATCACTACCATCTTAGTAGGCACCAAACCCTGCCCTGCCATCTCCTGCTCTGTGTGTAATCTAAATGCCAAAATAAACTGTCTCCATGTCATCCTCCTCTTAATACCTCCTAACTAAAAACATAGCGTATCAGCAACATCCAGACCCATCTATGTATCACTCATCCTACAAGTGCTGAAAAACTCCAGAATGAACTCGTGGACCAAAGGTGCTCGGATCTCGAATAGTCTCCTCCAATCATGACTCACGAACACCTGATGCCCCTCTCAAGTATACACCATCCTCAACCTCACTTCCAAATCCTGCCTCATCCCGGGAGTCAAGCCCTCAAAATCTAACACATGAACCCGGTTAACCGGCCTTCTCCATATCGTCTTGAGCCTCTGCTCGTAACTACTTACGATACCCTTGGTGTATCCCTTAACCTGGTATCTGAGCCAAGGGTGTCTCTGATCAGCAACGAGTAATGGTGCCATATCTGAAAAATTAACTAGATTAGTAAACAAAAATCATTCTGATACGGCATATTCATAGAAGGATACGCCGTATGTTAAGGTCTGAGGTCAATACGCCGTATGTATTCAAGAGGATACGGCGTATGGGAGTTAAAACATAGAACCTTAGATCAATACGATGTATCCAACTAATTGAGTACGACGTATTAAGATTTAAAATTTGGGTAAAAATGAGGCAATATGTCGTATCCAATGAATTAAATATGCCGTATTGCTTCTGCAGTTAGATTTGAAAGGGATTTTTTCCCTTATTTTACCCAGTTTATCCCAATCTTATTATCAACGCCATGTTCTTTGGGTTCTAACATCTAAAAAGAGCGGGGGGAAACATACAACAGTCATATAAACCCTAATTTAAAAAACTAAACCCTAACCCTAATTCCTAATCGAAAAAAAGAAACAAGGGAAAGGATTTAAAACATACCGTGTGTTAGGATCTAGATGATTTAGCGAGAAGTAGATTGAGATTTGAGTTTTTAGGGCACGGTAAAAATTTTGTTTGTGGAGGTAAAAAGTCTGTGTGTAAAACGATCCGACGTATTAGCTAGGTTTTTATACCCACGCTGGATATGCCGTATAGGGATTTGTCTGATACGAAGTATCATACATTAAAATGATACGGCGTATAGGTATACCTAAATACGTCATATGGAGACCAACTTTTCAAAGTTTTAACAAAAGAAAACGTACATTGGCCTCCGTAATTTTTGTATTAGAACCATTTTTATAATACCGCTTAGGGTCGAACGGGATGCCAAACGGCACATACAAATTTATAATGAGAAAGAATAGCATTCCGTTTATGTAACAAATCCGAATCACGATATTTACTTTTAAGTTTATGACAAAACTTCCCCTTTTGAAAGTTTTAATGATTTTATTGTGACTTGTTTTAGAAAGCCCATTTGCCCCAGGTGTAGTTTCATTGCCCTCTGAAGACTGTATTATATCGATATCATTATCATCATTGTTTTTTCTGACTTTAAATCATCGGGATGAATAATGTTGAATAGATCATTAAAGTGCAAAACATTTTCTTTATCATATTCAGACAATGATTTTTCATCATTTAAATTAAATTCATCGATATGTTTAAGGTTTAAAATTGGTTTAGTTAAATAATCTGATTTAGACTTTTGAGCATCATTGTAAACAATTGTTGGGAATTCATTTTCAAATTTTTTAAAGAAGTCTAAATCATCAAGATAATCGATAGTAGGGTTGGGCAACAAAGGCATATTATCATTATCATTTCCCGAATCCGTTTTTAAATCATTGACTAATATTATCTTATACGAAAATGAATTTTCATCAAAAATTACCATGTAATCTTCATCGACGGATTCGTCTAATGATATTCTAAAATATACCTTGTTTTCGTTGGGAGGACATACCATGGGCTCGGACGGGAGTGCTGTATTATCAAAGACTATGGTTGGGAATTCAGTTTCGAAGTCGATGAAACAGTCGTCCTCATCTTCATAGTTTTTAACTTTCCCGAATGTGTCAGTTTGCAAATTAAACGTTCGACCATGTCTTCGAGCTTTTTCTTCTTCAAGTCTGATGTATTCCTCCATGGTGATATTTGGGTCGTCCATTTTTTTCCTGTAATCAACTTGCGATGGAGAAAAAGATCAAATGGACTAATACGCCGTATTTAGTGGACTGAATACGTCGTATTGAACAGGAATAAACAATGCAGGAATTTAAACAAACAATATAAACACCCAATGCGAATAAATACAAACAGAATTTTAAATAATTAGATTACACTAAACTAAACTAATTAATGGTTAGAAATACTAATAAGAATAAGGTTTAATTAATTCACTCCCCGGCAACGGCGCCAAAAACCTGATGTGCTGTCGTGTAGGGTCAATTATTTGATTATCAAGTTTTAAATTTATATTTAGCCGACAAACCTAAAACAACACTTTAACGAGCAGTGTACCCGGTCAAGATGGAGTTTGCGGTAAGTAGGGTGTCGAACACTAAGAGTGGAACATTAATCCTATATTCTATTAGTATTTTAATTAGTCTATTTACTGGTTAAACCTATGTTATATACGTTGTCTAATGATATGGGGGTTTTTCAGCCTGAGAGACTGGCACAGGTTTGGTGGAAACAAATATCAATTCAATACACAATAAACACAAAAGAAGAAAATTAGAAGATAGAAAAGCGGTACAAGCCAAATGATTAGAAAATTTGTATTAAGCTCATATTAAAATCCGGTTTAATGCTGGTTTGTTTGTTTTAGTGCAATGATTTACTTATCTCGAAGCGGCATATCATTCTTAAGACTTAGGCAGGACATCATCCTAAGACATAGACATGATTAATCATGTCACAATTAACACATCTGCATTAAGCATCCTTTAGTTTAATTATAATCTATCTTAGGGAATCAAGCATGGTGATCCTGTTAAAACCCTAGCCCAACAGGACTTTACCCACTTATTGTTTACGGTGTTTCATCTACTGGTAGTACCACTATTCAAAATCTTTATCATTAATTAAGAGTAGATTGCGGGCAAACATAAATGAGTCAGTTCTTACCCCGGCAAAACATTACTAACTAAGCTCATAATTCAAAGACAAAGACAGAACGTTATTTGTGATCTTATTGGTCTAGTTATATGAAACACGATATGGAGAGCTATCCCGGTATCTAGATTACTTGGTCCGTATCACTAGATCCAGTTGAATGATAGGTCGCATATTCAAACACATAACAAGTATAGTGATAAATATAATTAAACAATCAATGATAATTAGAAAATCGATTTAAAACAAACCAAACCATTGAAACTTTCAATTAAGAAGGCTAATACCCCGAGTTATTAGCCCACACCATGTACTTCTACAATCATAATCAAACAATGAAAATTGAAACGATTAAGAGAGTAAGATTACAACATGTCTTCTATTGATATCGTGATCACAATGCTTAACCTTGGTGGCTGATCTTCTCTTCTAAAATTCTTCTTTAATGAGTATGGTATAAAGAATATGATATTGCACACTGAAAACTCATTTTTGAGTCTTTCTATTTATAGTGTCTGAAAAAGACTCGATATGCCGCATCTGGCAAGGTCGATACGGCATATTGGGCTGGATTCCTTGGAGTGTGCGCTTCATTCATAATCAATCAGTGATATCATTCCCAATTTACTTGATTTACTGTATCTTCGAATAGTTATCTTCATGGATACGGCGTATGTAGGCAGAAGGGATACGCCGTATTGAGAATTGGTCAAACGTGTTTTCTTGTGAAGTATTGGCGCGGATATGCCATATCTCTTTTGTTGGATACGGAGTATTGGTCAAAAATCAACAATCTTCAAATATCTTTGTTTTAGCTTCAAATTATGTGCCTTTTAGCATGTCTTCATAAAACGCTCTTGAATTACTGCATTTATCAACTTTAAAGCAATTAAGTATCAAATAATGCAATAATTATATAAAAGTGGGCAAAACAGATGGGATAAATGATATAATAAAGTGACGTTATTTGATGTCATCAACCGTAAAGCCATGTTACGTGATGACAATTAACAAAATCCAGGGGCAGTCCCTTAATTATGTCGGCCTATATCTACCTAATCCCGTGTTCAGCCATGGTCAATTGAATGTGGCACTATCGAGGGTGACAAACCCGACGGGACTAAAGATACTAATGACGGAAGAAGCTGACCTAGAACTCAAAAACTATACCCGTAACATCGTATACAAAGAAACATTCAACAACCTACTCTAACTAGGTGGCCTTGCACGTGTTCCTCGGATATAAGCATATTGTAAAAGGAAACAGGGTCCCAAATGCTTTGTAACCTAATTTAGGGTAATTGGCTCAAAGACTATGAAAATAGCACAACAAACATTGGAAGAATCAATATGATGTGTGCTTCAACTGTAATTTTGTTATATCATAATAAATAGAGCTTTTACATCATGTCAATTGATTAAGTATCTATAATGACCTGTACTTGCAGTAAACAACCTAAAAAGCGCCATTTCAAAAAACAAACAACAACACATGAAGAAGGACGAATTAAAGTACAAACCTGTATTTGGATTCTTCATATTACATTCCCAGCCTAAGCAAAAGGTACTTTCATGGGGGCAATGAAAATTCAGGTAATGAAATGAATAAACGCACTAATGTTTCACTTATAATAATACCTTTTATTTCAAACCACAACTTAAGTTTATATCCCTACTCATTACAAAGCGGCATCCCGAATAGTGCACAATTCAAAAACTAACAAAAGATCAATTCAGGGAACCTACACCGATCTCAGGAAAGACGAATAAACAAATGATAAAACAACCACTACAAAAATACAACTAATGTACTGCAAAACAAATTAAAAGCCAAACACAATTGAAAGCATTATCATAACTCGATATCTCCACTTTACCAAGGAGTTTAGACCATTTTGATGAACACAAAAAAACACACAAACAATGCTATATCCGTATAAAAAAATCAAACAACATACAGAAGTTAATGAATTGCAACTCATACTGCGATAATTCAACTCATGAAAAGCAAAACAAATCATACCATGACAATTCATATCTACATACAAACTCGCGACAACCTGAAATTCTTAATGAATTGCTTACAGCAACAATTTGAAATGGAAATAATTGCCACACATATAACAAAGTCACTTTGATACCTTACTATAACTGTTAAACCAAGATAACCGCATACCCTCACTTACTATGATACAACACGGGAAGACTTTACCAGTAAACAACCATCACCATACCAGCTAACACAGCTACAATTTACAACAACACCTACAAAAAAACAATTATGCTTACAAATCAGTAAGAGACATAGCCCAAATTACAACTAACCTAAACAAACAATGAACAACTATTACCATACCAACGTAAACTGGATCTCAAAATAATTATATATAAACCATAAACAAACATCAACACATTAGGAAACTAAATTCATTGATTTCATTGAAAACATTATAGTAGTATTCCAGAACTTAATAGCATAAAATCTCAAAACTAGAGTCTAAGTTATTCATAAACCAAATAAAAACAAACAAACCATGAATCCCTAATCTGTTTCTTCCATTTTAGCAACATAACTAGCCTTCAACCGCATTCCAACATGAGTACCAGCCAATAATTGTTCCAAAACTCCAAGCGTTGCAGAATCACGAACAACCATCTCCTTCATGTAATCCAAAGGCTTCAATTCAGCTATCAACCTCCGGTTCTTAGCAATACTCACCCTAAGGGCGGAACAGAGGTCACATATTAGCGCTATAAAAGATTCATCTTTACCACGGGCTTGAACAAAGACAACCTTCATCTTATCTTGCAGACAAGAGGAATCGACGACTTCAGCGAGCTTATCCAATATATAAAGAGCAGCCATGGACAATAACTTCACTGAAATAGTATAGATGTATATCTGATATGCAAAAATAAAGCAAAAGTCATATTTAAATAAGCAAACATAGAAACTCAAAAGACAGGTAAGTAAAAAGTAACTGAAATGTATCATAATCATTATTAACTAACCAGAGAATTAAACACAAGGATTAAACCATAACTACTGACAAGTAACTAAAACTAACATAAAACGGAAACTCTTTGTCTTTGTTAACTGCACATACCTAAACAGAGTAAACCATTGAGGTTACTTATGCCAAACCACTAATGAACATACAAAATTATGCAATACATCATTTGATATCCAAACCTCTAGTGGCCCGTTCCAACAATGCACATTCATTTAACCAACAACCTCTTATGTAACTACTTTAACTTTTGTACCTGAAATTACTTCACGACACTAAAACCTACATGTCAAGGTTAGAATAACATACATACCACAGCTAAAACGTTTGCCAGACTAAACGTCCATAGGGGCATAACCTGCAAACATCAACAACAAACCAACTTAACCCATTTCCTTGACTGCACCATCATATCGGTCCCAAGGCAAACCAATTCCTCAAAAAATAAATTACCACCTTAACATTTATGGGAGGACATAAGCTATAGGTTTTTGCATTTACCAAGAACGGAACGACTAACAGTCCAAAGGCTAATATGTCGGAATGTGAACAGAGCTATCGCAGACTACATCGCTGAAAAGTAAAACTAAACATCCCTAAACCAAAAAATTATGAGCTTATTAGGTTTCATGGTACATCCCGCTTAACTTTGGAACACCACACATCAGTTGGAACTACAACTAATGTTGTATATTGGATATCATAACACAAGCCTAGGATTAATGTTTGGTCAAATTGTCTAGAGAGAGAAAGTAGGAGTTCTAGAGAGAGAAAATTACTTAGTGTATGTTTGAGATAAAATGAACATCCAACCCCTTCCCATGGCTGGAAAGGGGTATTTATAAAATAGTTTGATGCCCCTAAATGGGCCATGGAGTGGGCTAACAAGTGGGTAAAGACCCGGCCCAACACCATAAGTCGTATGGTAACTAAACTATTAAAACTAAGACTACGAGCTAACCTATGCTAGATATAACACGGGGTGACCGAGTCTTTTACATGGATTTTCATAATCCTAACAACTAAACTTTTCTAAAACAACAAATTATGAACGAAAATAGAAACTATGCAAAATAACCAGCTGTTCCTTGGACATTTGTCGTTGTACATCAAGTAGTGGTCTATGTTCCTTGGACTTAAGTGATCTTTGAGCTTTCTTTGAGATCACCATCCACTTTAAATCTCTTAATTATCCTTGTTGTAAAATATTGCCTTTATGTGATGTTGTGACTTTCGAACCCCCATACTCACACTCTTCTGGATCATGATAGTACTTATCAGAGTTGCGGAAGCTGTGTTGTAGGTCTTTCAGTTGTCATGATGTCTTTGATTAGAAACATCAAGTATGAGCATGGGGTTGTGAATTGACTTTACTGGAACGAGGCATCTGCATCTCCATCTTTATGTAATCCTGAAATACAACAGTTAACAATAAAGCTTGGTGACGAATATGGCTTTGTCATTCGTCAAAGTTCGGTTGCATTAACCTCCGGTTCTGTGAGGACCGTTTTACAGTATAAATATTGTACCTGTGATCAGGTAGATTCATTATAAGAACCTCCTTAACAGGGTTTCCATCTCAAAGTGTTAGATCATCTAACGTAGATGCATTAGATTCACTGTACTTGCTAGTATCTCTTTATAGACACCTCAAAGCAGGCTACCTCACTAATAGTATTGCTACTAATAGAACGGTAAGAGTGAATCAGTGAGTTACTATCTCACCGATTGAAGATAAAATTGATTTGAAAATCAATCGATGTGTCACTAGTTAAAGTGATTTTTGTAACACATCGAGAGTTTTAAGCTTTTATCAAAATTCATCCTCCGTCAATTCATAATCTGGACCGAATCGATGCCCAGTGTCACAAGTTTGATCCATTAAGGATCTCACAAGTCACCTACCTAGAGCTTGTTTGATGTTGGCTCTAGCAGGATTTCCATCTTCACTGTGAATACTTTCGTATCACTCGGATGTTCTGGCAATATCACAAGGATAATGCGTAGGACTCTTAAGATAATCCTTGTTTTCACAGTGTGTGAAACACAAGTATATTGGAATAGTGTCCTAACGAGATTTATTGATGATCTCATGGCTCTAGACTCAATAGTGCATTTTTGGTTTTTGGTAGTCGGAGGCTGGAGCGGACTGCCACCTTTTCAATATCGTCTAACTCGGAGTGAGAGAGACGATAGAAATGTATTGATCTCCGTGAGAAGTGAAACAAGAATCCTTTGAGGGATCTTGAGTGGCTAGGGAGGGTTGTGCAGCGTATCACTGGGTCCATGATACTTGTCTTCAATGTCAGCAATCAACCATGTGATTCTGACAGCATATGTAGTGACCCGGTTTCTGCCTAAGGTTTAAGGAGGGCTGCTTTCTTTTCACCCTTTATCTTAGCATTTCTTTTTCATTCTTCAACCCCTTCAGTGCTTACCGAGATTTCATTACTAGAACCTTGTTGGGTGTGTTCCAGTACTAGCTCTATCTCAGTCCGCACTATTCCCTTATTCTCACATTACTCCTTTTATAATCATACCTAAGGACTTCTACACTAACTAGTAGATTGTCCCTGGGTAGATCCCTCCGGCTCTGGCGGGATCGTGGGAACGAGTACCTAACCCTTACCATCCATTATACTCTCGATAAATTAAATTACTTGGTCTGGTCTTAGTGATTCCACCAATTGCCCAACATAACCATTCCCTCCCCTCAATATGTGCATCAATATTCGAAAGAGTTTAGCACATATGGGGGAGCCTACACTTTAAGAAATTACAATTTTTATTAGATTTTCATAATTAAATCACATTTTCTCCCCCGAGCAAAAATTTCAAATCCGTTGAGATTTTAGGTCTCAATTGATTTAAGTTAGGAAATTTTGGAAGAAAGTGTGTCAGGTGTATACAAGCCGATTATGGAACATATGTCTACTTAATATACAAGCCCAAGGGACAGTTTAATCACTACGTTAGAATGTACATATGACAACAACATATAAGACAACTACCCCTTATTCGGTTCTCTGCAGCAGTCGGTAGTCTCCATCTCTTATCCTGCCACCAACAAAGCTTTCCAGATTCCGGAAGATGCGTTTGGTCTTAAGTCATTTCTGTATGGCAAACATAAACTCCTTGCTTCTGTCGATGTCTTTCTTCGTCCAAAACTGTGTATCCAAACCCGGATTCCTCTTGTTGACCCTGAATTCCTTAACTCTGTAATCTAACGCTTCATCAATTTGGTGTAGAGTGCCATCACTGAACTTGTGGATTTCATTGAACCGCATGATCATCTGAACCCCATATTTGTCCCTAAACATGACGGCCCTTGAAGAGTCAATCACTTTGAAGTCATGCTTGTACTCAAATCCCTTGGCATCCCATCGAGGTTTGGTGAGGTTTAACTGCGTCTGGTAGCTCTCAATCCCTAGCTGGAAGTCTTCTACGCGTTGTCTGATAACCAAGTTTCTGGTCCATAAGTTGACAGCAGTAGTGAGAATCTTTTTGTCTTCGGGTGAGAGATGATTCAAGTGACCTTGAAGATTCAACAAGTACAGATCTTCAAAGTCACTAGGGTATAGATATTTGAAGTCCCTTTCCGCGATGACATATTCTATGAGATCAGCGCGACGAAGGACAATCTTCTTCATGTAATTGTACCTATACATTGGAAAGACTTCAATTCGGACGACACTTAAAATACGCATATGGGTTCGTATAGCCCTGCGATCACCTTCAGATGTGTGTCGATCAATGTAGAACCATTGTCTTTGAAACCACCAGTGAGATATACCATACATCGCAGCGACGTCATACTTGCATTCTTCTTCAATCCACATCTAATCCGGTACCATTTGCTCTAAGCCAACATCAGGATAATAGGCAGCCTTCATTTTTGAGATTGATAAGGCAGGCCTGCTATTTTGCGGCCGTACCGTAGATATTCCAAGTCTTTGTTGAAGAAGAAATTCGGTTGTATTGTGACGTGACCCGGATCACCACCCAACGGTAGTGGTTTGCTGACGTTGTACCTTAGGATTGCATCGTCCACTTGATCGGTGAGAAGTTTGTGGCATTCTTCCATTTAGAACTGGAGATTGACTATGTCGGGATGAAAGACTTTGACAATTTTGTATGCAGGGCCTTCTAAGTCTTGTTGAGTCAGTTAAGAGATTCCTTGCTTTTTGCAATACCAGTCCATGAATGTTGTCATATCACCGATCTGAGCAAGGAGTGAGTTCTCTGGTGGAGGTGTATAGGTAGACTTCAGAGTAGAGGCCCGGTTGTTCATTGGGACGGTTAGAGCAGATGATGGGATGGACCAGGCAGGTTCAGGTGTAGCAGGTCAGTCTTCAGTGATAGGCTTCCACCAACTCTGCCTCAAGTTTACCGTGGGAATATGATCACACCCAACGTCTTCACCACTCGATGAGTATGCTTGTTCGTCTGCAGTCGAATCGTCACCCATATGAAGTTCTTCAGGAATTGGTGAGATCGACGGCTTAATTATGGTGTCGGTCATCATCCAAGCCGTATATTCTGCTAAAGCAGCCGTCTTTGAAGAGCTGGGGGCAGCGGTGCTTGTAGATTGACCACCCTAAGTGTTGGATAGAGGTGGAGGAGGAGGTGGTGATTGAGATGACCCAGAAGCACCAGAGGCTCCCGAAGTTCCAAAGGGACCTGTTGCTGGTGTGGAGGTGGTGGAGGAAGAGGTGGAGAGCCAGATGGTGTTTTAGGTGAGCCCTGTCTCTTTTTCTTCTTTTTCCTTACTTCAGCCAAGTTAGACAGGAGCTGGTCTCTGTTATCTCAGGCCATAGACTTCTCCAGAGCCTCGTACAGTGTCATGTGATCTTCATGAGTTTGGTAGGATTTGGATTCCCACATTCGGTTGTGAAGAATTTCTTTCATATCAGCTTCTGGCAGGTCTCTGAAGCGTTCCCTAAGTGGCGCGTGCATAGCCCAGTCAACAGCATCCGTAACTATTTCATCCACAGCTTTGCTCACTTGATTGGGAATGTCTTGATTCTCCAACCTGTACAGTCTGGACCCATGTTTGTCTAATCTTTCCTCCAAGGCTTGGTTCGCATCTACCAAATCTGCGATATATTGTTTGAGTTCTCCTAGACGATTGAGTAAGATTAAATCTGAGGAAACTTGTTGTGGCTGAGGTGGTAGAGGAATGGTTGTTAGAATTGTTGTCGTTGTTATTGTTGCAGTTGCGGCTGTAGTGGTTGGTAAAGTCCGATGCACAGTGGGAGAATCGGGTACAGACACAAGATTAATCACCGGTGAAGTCATAGGAGGGATAACAGAGGTGTCTTGATGGATTATGACGGACACCATTGATTCAGCTTCTGTATCTGCTGTTGTCTTCTCATTGTTGGATTCTGAGGGTTTATCATTGAATAATTGATCGCCAAAGCTGAAGTCTTTGGCTAGGTGTTGTAGAGAAGACAACGTCACTGTAGAGCTGGTAGGCTCCTCGGGAATCACCAGATCGTCAACCGTCAACTTAAGATTCTCCTGAATGTTAGGGTATGTAGTGGCAGTGAACTCTTTATCCATTTGTCCCGGTTGTGGTTGACTTGTAGCGTCAGCGGCCTCAGCATCTGTGTGTTCAAGGTTTGGTCCAGCATGAACACCAAGAGTTGATAGAGTTTGAGACACTATATCATTACCAGGGTTTGGTCCATCCTGGCCTTCATCTTGTATACCAGGGTTTGGTCCAGCTTGGCCTTCGTCTGGAGCACCACTTTTGACTACGAGAGGCACTTCCTCATCTGATTATGTGTCACTTTCAGTCAAGCCTAGTTCAGCATACAGGGACGATGATTCGTCATGACCCAAGGGTTTAGTCGGTGCTGAAGTACGTCTTTGAAAGATGTATTGTTCAGTTGGGCTCTTTTTCTTTGGTGTTTGAAGATTGAGTAGAACCCGAGCAGCTTGCTCAGCACCGACTTTCTCCTTTCCTTTTCCCTCTACCTCTGGAAGTGGCTTTCTAGTATCAGGTTCCTTGAACACCACGGATGGGAGGGGACCCCGATGTGCACCGTGAGCATCCTTCAGACTTTCTTTAATAGCTCTTTGCGTATCCGCTTCTAAGTCACCAAACCCAGGTTCAGTCAATGGAATATCCTCATCAACAACCTCATCGACCAGCTGCTGAGATCTCTTAAGGGTTTGCTTCTTTGCCACTTTCCCAGCTTTAGTTCGTTTGGCTGGCGGTGTTGCTTCAGTGGTTTCCTTATCCTGCTTATGTTTCTTCTCCTTAGGCTTGGTTGGTGCTGGCTGAGGTTTCTTGGTTGCTGCTTTAGGTGCTACGGGTTTAGTTTGCTTGGTTATCTTGGGTTTGGTTGATTTTGCGGGTTTTGGTGCAGGAGAGTCAGGATCACTAACTTCTTCACCAGCAAGATATCTGTGATGCTTGGCTACTTTCTTCAGATAAGCATTGTAGTAATCTGCTCCTCGAATGTCATCAGTGATGAGTTCATTCGGAATAGGCATCCCAAACACTTCCCTTTTGGTTCCTTTGGCACTGAATTTGAGATATCCCAGAATTGGTTCTTCAGTCGGCAAATGAAGGGGAGACTCAGGTCTTGGATGGAACTTGTGCTTGCGTTGCAGGTGAAAGATAATCAGTTTAGTGAACCTCACACTTGGGATCACAATGAGAGTGGCTTTCTTCTTTCCCTGAGTGTGTTGTGCCAGATTCTTTTTGTCTTCCGTGAAGGTGTGGATGGATTGAGTGAATTCTTCCCACATCCTTTCCGCATAATCGATATGAGCTCGATTGATGACGCCCCAAAGAATCTGCAACACTGGAGCTCTTGGCCTTTCAAACCCAGAAGTCTTTCCCGTAAGGCACAGATTAATGATTGTCGTGAGTGCCCTCCACGGTTGGAACATGTCATTAGTAACGACATTAGATAAGTGTTTGACTTCTTTTGGATAACCCAGACCGTTGACAAAGTTGATAAGAGTATCCTGAGTTGGAGGGGAAGAAAAAGCCTTGTTGTTGTTGACTGGCGTGATCTGAAGAGCATCTCTGAGTGTGTCTTTAGTAAGGTTGAACCATTGCTCATCCAGTTGACACTTGTAACCCCCGTCGGTTCTGTCATAGCAAATAGTATCCCAGAACTGTTGAATATAGATAGCTGGTATTGTCGAAGAGGCGGTAAACGCTCTGAAGAAGTTGGTATGCTTCAGAATGTCCACCGCAATCTTGTAGATTGGGTTGCTTTGTGACTTTTCAGCATCCAGATAACAGTTGCTTTTCCCTATTGGCACCCATCTAATGCGAGGCAAGATTTGTTCATCAGTGCGAGTGGGTGGTGCCACAGCAGGTGCTTGTTCAATCGGAGCATTAACATCAGCCATTATATTTGCACGGTCACATTCACAGAAAGACGTGCATACAAATAGGAGATGTTAGATGTGTGAAGGTCAATAGTTGAATTCATTCTGGTGAAGATCAATAGTTGAAGTCAACTCTTGAGGCAACGGAAGTTGACTCTTGTAAGAGACGACTTAACACACTGACTAAACCACAAGACCCAAAGACAGTTTACAAGGATAGCAAGACAAAACGCAATGGATTAGTCACACTGAGCAAAACGCAATCTACAGTACACTTAAGGACCAAAACGCAGTGAATATTTAATGATAAAAACTCAAAACGCATGGAAGCAAAACGCAATCACATCAAAACGCAGCCATCAAAACGCAGTCATTATAATATTCAAAAATAGGCAAAACGCAACCATTAAAAAAAATTCGAAATGAGGGTTTGATTATTTTAATGTTTTAATTGTCTTCTGAGCAAAACGCAACCACTTGCGTTTTGTCCTGTTTGATAATTAATAATCAAAACGCAACAAATAGATCAACCAAAACGCAACATGGATTATCATAGCAAAACGCAATCAGATATATCAATCAAAACGCAACTAGAATTTCTTATCCAAAACGTAACCTAGAAATTCTAAACCAAAACGCAACCAAGAAATCTTAGGCCAAAACGCAATAAGGCATATTTTATTAAAACGCATTCAAGTGCATAACCAAAACGCAACCAAGAATCTAAACACCAAAACGCAACCAAGAATCTAAACACCAAAACGCAACGAAGAACATACAGACAAAACGCAATCAAGAATTCTATAAGCAAAACGCAACCAAGAATGCTTGAACACGCAGATTCTAACTTTCATTTCGAGACTCCCTACGCATAACACTCATATGAAATACACCATTTTTAAGCTTACAAGACAGCACCACAACCACATTTAACCTTAAACGCATCATCTAATTGAAATTTGACTCAAAAAGTCAAGCACAATATGAAAATCATTAGGACCATAAACTTAGTGACGGGGGATTCAGTTCAGGCAACCACGAAACATCATTTAATTACTCTAAAACTAACCCAACAGATAAGATTCAATTACAAGCACTAACTACCATTTATACGATGGATTCTCCCGAATCCCCTAAGAACACTCTGATTTAATGCGATTCAGGACAAGGTAATCAAGATAAAGTATATTAAAATGATAATAGACACTAATCAAGCCATACCTAACCACGAAATAACACCAGTAATCACTAGAGAGGCAAATCGCAACGAAGGGATGCGTTTTGAGTTGAGAGAGAAAGAGGGATGTTTGACTGAGTTTTTGATAACTTTGACCAAGTCAAAACGCAAGGGGGGTTTTATACCTAGGTTAAACTTTCTTCTATTGGCAGAATTGGCCCCTCCTTTTCTTATTTCTTTTCTTTTAAGGTTTAATAGCTACTAAGGGATTGATGAAATTACATAAGAGGCACAATTGGTCCTTTATATTTTATAAGCCTAGGATTCAATTAGCAAATAGCACATAAGACCCTATACTTGCATATAACTGACACATTTGGCCCTTGTTGAGTTAACTCAAGTTTAACTCCCCCTTAAACCATAACCCCTTTAGTTATCAAACCTATCTCAATGATGTATAGAATGTGTTAAACATGCCCGTTAGATGCCATAAATTTGAACAATACTCTCCCCCTCAATCAATGACCCGTTTTCTATTTAAAGAGCTGTAGTCGTTGATTGAGTGTCAAATGTATGAAATTCAAGTCCGATTGATTTTCAACAATAAGATTAAACCAACATGTGACATCCAAATAATTTTCTGAAGAATCATAGACGGAAAATTATAAGAATAAAAGAAGACTTCTCTTCTTTATCAAGAAATAATGCACTGAAGCGTACATTAGATCGAGGATGCACGGATATAAAGTAATCCATGCCCGAGAGAACTTAATCATCTTAAGCCGTCTTTTTGGCGACGATCTTTCCTCATTTGGAAAACCGGGTAAGCCATTTTTGACATGTTTTGAAAAACATTTGAAAAACTTATGTTCGAACTTTATTTACAGCATCGTGCCATTATTGAATGACATTTCTAACGCCGTAAATATTATCGATGCCAGAAGACATGTCATGAAAAACTTATTTTTGGTATTTTCTATTTTCTGATTTTTATGGATTTTTTTTTGGTTTTATATTTTTGTATTTTCTTTTTGAGTTGGAGTATGTACATATTTACATAGGATACTTGAAGCAAATATGTTACTCATCCTTATCATCCTGAAGATGTTTGAGTGTCTCTCGCTTCATACTCTTCATGCCAAGCCGTAGGAGAATGAATTCAAATCATTCTCTGGGCAGTGCCTTAGTGAATATATCCGCCAGTTGATACTTTGTCCTTACGAAATACAACTCAACCACTCCCTTATCCACTTGTTCTCTGATGAAATGATGTCGGATGTCAATGTGTTTAGTCCTGGAGTGTTAGACGTTGTTGCAGCATAGAGCTATGACACTCTTGTTGTCACAATACAGAGGGATGTGATTGTATACAAAGCTATAATTTGATAATTGAGACCGTATCCATAGGATTTGGGCACAGAAACCAGACATTGCGATGTATTCAGCCTCTGTAGATGAGATGGACGTGCTAGTTTGTTTCTTTGATGACCAGCTAACTAACTTATCACCAAGGAAATGAGCATCACTAGATGCGCTTCTTTGAGTGTCTTGATAACCTGCATGATCTGCATCTGCGTATGCTGTTAGTGTCATGGCGGTGTCTTTCGGATACCAAAGACCCATATTTATAGATCCTTGGAGATACCGAAAGACCCATTTAACTGCTTCAATGTGCTTTTTAGTGGGCTTAGGTTGATATCTAGCACACATGCACACAACAAAAACAAGGTCAGGTCTACTGGCTGTGAGATACATCAGGGATCCAATCATACTGCAATATTGGGTCTGATCAATAGGGATCCCTGAGAGGTCCTTATCCAGTTTTGTTCGCTCCACTATAGGAGTGTAAACAGGGTCACTTTTATAAAGATCAAATTTCTTTAAAATCTCATTAGCGTATTTAGATTGATTTATGAAAATGCCTCTAGGATTCTGAGAAATCTGTAAGCCTAAGAAAAAGGATATTTGACCCATCATTGACATTTGAAATTTAGAGCTTATTTCATTTGAAAAACGGTCACAGTCTTTGGGGTCAGTCGAGGCAAATATGATATCATCAACATATATTTGAACATGAAGAGTATGTTTACCTATTTTCCGAATGAACAAGGTTGGATCGACTGCACCCTTGGAGAATCCTTATGCCAGAAAAAACTTTGACAAAGTGTCGTACTACGCCCGAGGTGCCTGTTTTTACCCGTAAAGAGCTTTCTTCAGACAGTAGACATGATATGGACGATCTAGGTCAACAAAGCCTTCTGGTTGACTCACATAGACTTCTTCCTTAAGCTCGCCATTTAAGAGTGCAGTTTTCACGTCTATTTGATAAACTATCATGTTTTTGCTGGCAGCATTGGCAAGAAAAATTCTAATAGCTTTAAGTCTGGCTATCGGGGTGAAGGATTCTTCAAATCAAGACCTTCTTCTTGACTATATCCTTTCGCAACAAGATGTGCCTTGTTTTTTAACACGTCACCATACTCGTCAAGTTTCACCTTATAAATCCACTTAAGAGCAATAATCATTGCACAGTCTGGAGGTGGCACTAATTTCCATACGTCCAGTCGATCAAAATTCATGGATTTCATCTTGCATGGCTTGAAACCAACAGTCTTCAGAAATAGCAGATTTGAAGTTTTTAGGTTTGACCTTGGACAGTACTGAATTATAGAAGCACCACAGAGCATCTGTAGCAAGCTGTTTCCGAGTGGATACCGGTCGAGAAGGGTTCCCAATAATGTTATCAAGAGGATGAGAGTCGGTCCATTTGTGGAGATGTTCATGAGGTTGAGTGGATTGGTTGGGTGTAGGAATCGTAAGACTCCCAGAAGATGATGCTTCAGAGTTCAGGTCGGGGGTAAACACATTAACAAATGGTTCATGCTCAGTGGCAGTAAACGGATTTACTTCAAAAGAATGCTCAGTTGCAACACCATGATGTACCAAAGATGATTGATGAGCCAAGGATGATGGTGAATGACTGCCTGATGGTGCATCGTGATCAAAGGAGATAGATACTGATGGACCGGTTGGAATGACCGGGGTTGGAACTGTAGGGACATGAGGCATCTGATGATCACCCGTTGGAGTCTCAAAATATTCATCAAACATCGGTTGAAACAGCAGCTCCAAATCTTTATTGGTGGGAGGTACATACGGAATAGCAGGAGCAGAATTAGGTACGAGCCCTAAACTTATAGGTCCAGGCGTCAAAAGGTTAGGATTGGGTCCTGAACTGGAGTGTACAGGAGCTGTTTGCTCAGTCAGCTCATCGAATGTAACGTGAATAGTTTCCATTATTTGTCGGGTCCGTTTGTTGTAGATTCTGTAACCCTTCCTGTTTGGTGCGTAACCAACAAAGAACCCAATGTCTGCTTTAGCTTTCAATTTGCCAAGATCTTCGCTGTCGTTTGTTGGGTAGCAGAGAGCCCCAAATATACGTAGGAAAGAGAGATCCGGTTTCTTGTCATGCACTAGTTCATATGGGGTTTTGTTGTGAAGAGTATGTATAAGGGATCGGTTTTGGGTGTAACAGGCAGTAGCCACAGCTTCTGCCCAAAGAAACAAGGGAGCCTTGGAGAATATCAGCATTGTCCGAGCAGCTTCAACAAGAGTGCGATTCCTTCGTTCAACAACGCCATTCTGCTGAGGAGTTCTCGGAACGGTCTTCTCGTGGGTAATGCCAACGCTTTCATAGTAATCTGTCAAATTTTTATTAACGAATTCGGTGCCATTATCAGTCCGCACGAACCGGACAGTTTTGTTGAGACCGACTTGAAGTTGTTTTAACAGATTGATTACAAAAACGGGAGTCTCATCCTTGGATCTCAAAAACTTCACCCATGTAAACCTGGAGTAGTCATCGACTATTACCAAAATGTATTTCTTCCCATTTATACTCTGCACTCTTAGCGGTCCACATAAATCCATGTGAAGGGTGTGTAAAACTTCCGTAATGGTGTTAATCGTCTTGGGTTTGTGGGTAGCTTTCCTGCTCTTTCCAAGTTGACATGCCGAACACAAATGATCCTTTTCAAACTTCAACCGAGGTAAACCTCTAACAAGATCTTTACGAGCTAGATCATTGAGAGTGCCAAAGTTTAAGTGATTCAGGCGACGATGCCATAACCAGGATTTGTTCTTGGAGGCTTTAGACAGTAAGCAAATGGGAGAGGACCTCATCATATCTTCAACAGAAATGGTGTATAAGTTCGTACCACGACTTCCTTTAATAAGGTCGACACCATCTAAGTCTCGGACGAAGCATGTGTGCTTTCTGAAGGCAACTTCAAGATCTGAATCACAAAATTGACCGACAGAGAAAAGGTTGTGTCCAAGTCCTTCTACATAGTATACCCTGGAAATTACACTGTCACCAATGACATAATCCCCATATCCCATAATTGCACCAAAATGGTCGTTTCCGAATCGAACAGTCCCAATAAACTTTTTCACGAAATTCCTGAGCCGTGAGCGATCTCCAGTCATATGTTTTGAGCAGCCTGAGTCCAAATACCAGAGAACGATCTGTACAACCTGCATTTGAACAAAGGCGAAAATGGAGATTTGGATACATTGGATCCCCAATTGCAATTGGGGTCCGGTTGGTTAGTGCACGCAAGATTATACGCTACAGGGGCAATAGTTTCCTGTGGATCAGCTGGCAAACAGTCACTCTTAAGAGCAGTAGACCTAACTAAAGGGCACTGTCTTCCTAACGGGAGAAGTCTACCAGTGGGCTTCCATTGTTTTGTAGGCAAGACCTTAGGTGGAGTATTCCTAGTTAAAGGCCACTGATCTCCTAAAGGTAATAGTCTGCTAGTGGGTCGCCACTGATGACCGATAGTGGTAAACAATTTCCCTGTGGCCTTCCAAACTTGCTTAACCCGCCACACTTTAGTGGCAGGGGATTGCTTCACAAACATCTCAGAACGCACAACACATTGATCATGATTAACAAAAATTAAGCATTTGTTACAAGTTTTGCAAGAAGTATTAGAATTCGTGTAATTACCAGTACGTTTTAGCTAATACTAGAATCAACACGATTCTTTTGTTTCTTCATTTGGACTTATTCATCGTAGAATGGGCTTTTCTAATTGTTACAGCACTTTTAGCTGGCAAGGTCCTATCTTTCTTTGTATTGCTCCTAGGCTTTGACCTGCTAGCTGTAGAGGTACCTTTTACTCCTATAGAGGGAATTCCAGGTGGATTAGTCGAATTTATGTTCTGGTGCTCAACTTGTGCTAGTGTGTTATGAGTTGAAGTTTCACATGGTTCGACAAAAGTAACTCGCTTTTTCCTAAGTGAAGTGGTAGAGGCATTCTGTTTATCACGAGGGCTAAAGTCTTTAGGCACGTGCCTATTACTTATTTTAACAGCTCCCCTGAGAGTTATTTTGATGTACGGAAGCAGATGACAAAAGAGGTATCCAATGGTCTTTCCACCTTAGCGCCCTTACTATTTCGCGAGGTTTTCTACAATTTCCTTAAGGTGTTTGATATTGGTAGATGTACTTTTCCGATTTATTCTTGTGTCGAGGGGAATTGGTTCTACAATCTATAGGATATCTTACCAGGAGCCAGCACTTTAGGTTAATATTCCTAAAAAAGGGGGTATAGTAACATTTGGAATTCTTTAGTTGACCTTAAGGTTTTCTATTTCAGATAAAACATGAGTGTTCTAGTCAGTAGTTTTGGAATGAGTTATTTAATTGAATCATACAATCATATATATGCTGTAACTTGCATTTTCTGCCAAAGCGTTCAATTGAGATCGTGAAGGGCATTGAGCTTTGCAGTTAAATTTTTTATGAGAAACTAAGCCTTAAGGTCAAAAATGGGATTGCATCACTATTTTTCTTTGTTAAGCGAGAGATTTTCTCCTTTAATTCATGAATCGTATTGCCTCGACTTTGAATCTGTTCATTTAGTTTCCCGATCACAAACCGTGAATCAAATAAAGGAGCATCCGAAGACGTCACTGGTTTTTTGTTTCTGAAACGTTCTTTGAGATTTTGATACTTTAATTATAAGTTGAAGTGTTCAACTTCTTGTTTGGAAAAATGTTTTATCATTGAGTCGTGATCATTCATTTTGAATTCTTGTTTCTAGATTAAAATTTCAATTCAAGGTCGTGCAATTCGTTTTTGAGCAATAGTGAAAGCATATGCATGTCAGATAAATCTAGGACACATTTAATACAGAATCAGTTGCAGTTATAATAACATCTTGGTCAAGCATTCAGCAATTTACTTTCTCATTCGTGATGAGGAGATTTTTACGTTCAATCTCCCTATATTTTTTTCCTACAACATTCTGGTCCACTTCCGCTTCCAATTTCAAATTGCTTTCATTGCTCTAACTTCTGTGACAGTGATTTTTAAACAACTGTCAAAATGTTCTTTGAGTAGATTGAAAATGGAATGACTTCCGTTAAAGTAACACGTTTAGTTTGCTCAAAACCTCTTTACCTTTCAGTTATTCCAGTTGGTGTATTAATTCTTACAGGTCTCTTATCAATGTCCCAAAAAAGTGTTAATTACATATAGACCAATATTTTACTTGACTTGTCGGTTTGGAAGCGTTCGGGGACCAGAGGGACAGGTGATATTGGGAGGATACACAGTTGAGTGGTAAAAACTGGCAATGGTAAGGTATTGCCTTTAGCTCTTCGGCCTTACGTTTTCTAGATCTATGGACAAAAATGCTTGTTCAGAGGTTGAGTTGGGTCTGTGGTGTGAAGTTACGAGGAAAGTTCTCTTGGAATAATTAGGACGGTATGCATTTAATCCTCTTTTGACACACACGGGGTCATTCATTTTCTCATGAATTTTCAGCCTGCTTAACCGGCTACTTACGTCTTCCTCAGATGATGGGACATTCGTAGGGTCATGGTCCGGATTAATAATTTCATTACCATCATAAAGTGTTGGTTGAGCCACTTTGGCCTTTCTAAGGTAAAAAGGGCCTATGGCAATTTCAGAATATTATTCACACAACTTTTTAGGTTTCAGCATCATATGAACAGTTTGAATGGATTGATCTTTTGCATGTAACATATTTTCAAGTTTATCCTTTAGCTTTCTCAGGTTTGAATAAATCATTCAGAAGTTAAGAATCTATTTGCTTAATAGTCTGTTGTAAAGTATTTAATATTCTTGTATTACTGTTTGACTTTTTATGAGGGTTAAGCTGTAGCTTAACGGAATGTAGCTCCTGTTTTAGTTTTTCTTCCATTCAATTATGATCTTGTATAAGTATACGTATTTGATCATCCATTCTCTGTTCCCGTTCAATAAGTTCAAACTTAGCACGTTGTGCATATATGGCAACTTATTCCTTATATATGGCTAGTTCAGTTACTAACGGTTCATTAGGAGTGTGCACATTATTATCAATCACCACATATGCAGTATTTGGAGCAGAAGATGCACAACTTGGTACAACAGAAATGTCATTGGTGGTCAGATATTGTTCATATGGGATAACATTACTATTACCTATATCAGCATTATTTGAGTTAATAACAGTTAATTGTTGTACTTCGCTATGAATCTCATGCTCGACCTGATCATTATTACTAGCAACATTGGCATTTTCCAGATTAGGTGCCTCAGATAATGTTGATGCATCGGATGAGCTAGCTTGTAGATTTGTTGGCCAAATGAAGGACAGATGGCATGATGTTGAAATGAGCAGTAGGTTCATCTCAACTCTGAGTCAAAAGCATCACACTATATGCCTGGAAAATGTTATTCTCATTTTAGCCAAAAATCTTTGACAGTTGGTTACCACATCAGCTCAAAAGTGTTGGTTGTTCTCATCCAAGAAGAGTAATCTCTTCTTCATCCGCCACTGCTCCATTCTCTTAGGCTTGCATTCAGAGCATACATTCTTGTCCTTAAAGTATTCTAGATTTCTAATGGTCGCTTTCGGCCTGAGTGCAGTTCCGTGCAATATGCCATATCCCATTACAGTTATATCACTTGATAGGCTTTCCCTAACCTGCATTAGCATTCCTAGCTCTATTTTGTGTACCTCCAAAACCTGCTGCACCATTTCCCGAGCAAGAACTATGTTTCTGATCATCTTTCTTGAAACATTCTGAACACGATTTGACTTCTCTGAATAGTTGCTTGATTTCGGGTGTTAGATGTGTTTCGAGTAGTTGTTTGTCTGTGGGAGGGTTGCTCTAAATGATTGGGTGAGTAGTGCAAATTGTTTGGTGAGGGTGTCAAGGATTTTATCAGTTTGGGTGTATCCAGTGTTAAGTGATGATGGTTTAGCAAATTGTGGATATATCATTGATTGGACATTTTGAGACTGAGAAGGTGTTGTAGATGATTGATATTGAAGAGACTGACTCTGTAATGGTTGGGAGTACGGTCCCACACTTGAGACAATAGGCAAGCGGTTCATTAGTTGGTGTGAGTGATCTTTCTATTATCCAATCGATTTGTGCAGCATGCTTTCATGTTGTTTCATGTATGCCATACAAGGCGTCCCCCGGCCCAGTGCGTTCATGTTTTGGCTCTTTTAGGCCTTTTTTTCAGTTAACTGATGTGACATATCTATCCATTCAGGTGTCCATGTTTGTTGACAAACTTGGTAGTTTAGTGATTGTTAGGCCATAGTCCTCCTGATTTTCCTCATGTCTTTAACAAGGCTTGTGGAAAACGGACATTAGGTTACTCATTGTATAATTTCACCAGAAAGCATCTTGATAGCATTCAAAGTTCATCATACAACTGAGATTCTATGTCTTCTATGGTGAGGTTCAGATCCGCGGAGAAGCATTGTGACATTGTCCCATATTTCTTTGATTCAATGTTGTGATTGATGAGCTTGAGATGTTCTTTGGGTATCTTGAAGGTACAAAGTGGTTGCGGGATCATCGGCATCATAATCGTTTTCTTTTCTTATCATTTAGTTCATCATAAGTCTCGAGCCATTTCTCGTCCAAGAAGAACACCCCACCTTCAGGTGTGGTTCTAGTGTGTCCTAGTGACTCCAAGCTGAAATGGACCTTGATCATATAGATGAAGAATGTATAACTCCGTTTTACTTTCCTCTACATTACCAACCAGATTCTTTGCTGGACCCATGATTCATAATCAGTCCTATCAAGCATAGGAGGGCGGGTATCAGAACCGACCACTTGAATATCATCAGAATTACTAGACATGATTGAATGTTTGTGTTATGATAAACATTGGATCGGTACAATGATTAGTGATTGTTTGTTAAAATTGATGATTGTTTGTATGATAGAGGTGATGTGTTGTTTGTTGTTGATTTGGTGTGGCTTTAATTAAGTTTACGAATGAAACACACAAGTCTCAGCAGGAAATTAGACAAGTCTCAGTCAGATTTCAGAAAAGTCCTCATGTTGAGGATTAGGCAAAAAACTCACTGAGGTGTCCTGACAAAACGCAATCAAGAAGCAAGACAAACGCAAATGAAGAATTTTTTTTGCCAGGGATATCTTTCCACCAAAACGATAAGGGTCTTAAACTTGGGACAAACGCAGGAGACACAAAACGCAATGAGTAGGAGACAAACGCAGTGACGTGTATTGGGGCAAAACGCAATCAATTTATTGAGACAAAACTCTATCATGAAATTAATTGGCTTGAGTTTCTCCTAGTCAAACGCAATGTGGGTCTTCAACTTGAGTACAAAAGCAATACACGAAACGCAACTGTATGTAACCAAATCGCAATACCAAAACGCAACTGACAAAACGCAACTGACTAAAACGCAACTGCTTGTACTACCTTAGAAGTCAAACTTCGTGTACTATTCTCTGAAAAACGCAGAGGGAAAAAACGAAAACTAAGAAACGTCTTCCAAGGAGATAAAACGCAATTTCCAGAAAAGCTTCAATCACCAAAAATTCACACTTTGAGTTTAAGCTTGGATTTTTTGCACAACTTGGTACTAGAAGGCTAAACTACAATAAAAACACTAACTTTAAACACAAAAACGTGAGAATCAAAAAAAGCATGAGAAACCATAACCTTCAAAAAAACTAAATTTTTGTTCAAATCTTCAAGAGAAACTTCTTACAATCTATGTAATCCTCCCATGTGATTTGATACCATATTGTGTATATTGGTATCATACACAAATAAGAATGATGGTTTGGCCGAATTTCTAGCGGAGAGGATAGTTGACTAGTCTAGTAGAGAAAAATCTCTTAGTGTGTGTTTGTTATAGAAATGAACGTCCAACCCTTTCTCTTGGATGGAAGGGGGTATAAATACATGTGTTTGGTTGCCCTAATAGGCTATGGTTATGGGAGAATGATATAGCTACAGTACAAGTGTCGGTAAACCATCCGACCCATAAAAAATTACATGACGTTCATATGCTTCATGATTTAATCGGTTACGAGCTTTTGTTATTCTAGACAATACAAGGGGTGACCGAGTCTTTTTCTTAAACCTAACAGAAACCGTGTCAAAATTGTATTTTTTACATCATATAACACTTTAACTAAAAAGTTTACTTACATTATATAGAAGGTACCAATTTGATAAAAAAATGTCTGTAACAATAAAAAAGGCTTCAACAAACTAAAAAATCCAAACACCCCTGTATTTTATTTTTACTCTACTAAACCTCAAAACAAACACTCCTCTTAAAATTTTTAAGTGGACATATTGACGTTTATATAAAAGGCCTTCCTTCTTGACTTATCTTATATAACACACATCAAGTAACCAGTATTAAAAAAATCAGTCCCGCTTTCCTATGTCTCTTCTGTTTACGATCGAAGTAACCACAACATAAACAACCATCACTATTGTCAATATCCCAAATTAGTGGTATACGTATGTATATTCATTCCCAAATCAATTATAAACTATTAACCCCATCATTTTTTTCAATATTATAATCCACCATGAATAACGATTTCCCCAAGTTATTAATTTTCATTGATTTTAATTTTGAAGGGGTTTGATCTAATTGAGGGTAATTGGAGTAACAAAAGTTTAATATTTGTTGTGTAGACAAAGTTTGGTGAATAAAGTCAAGATTTTGGGTCTCTCTTTTGGTTCTTGTGGTGTTCGGCAGATTATCAAACCCACAAGGGTTTGATAGTGTTGGTTTTCCTTCTCTTTATTTAGCATTATGAGCATCTTGTTTACCTTCATGCTTGATTTAATTTTAATCATATAGCATTGTTGTTTTTTATGTTTGAGGAATCCATGAGGTGAATGAAAGTTGTGTATTGGTGTTATGTGTGAAAATTGGTGATCCATGAGTAGAAGAGTTAGGATTGTAGTAAGAGTTTTTGGAGATGTATTCGAGTTGGTTTTGAGTTTTGAGACACTTTTAGGTTAGTCATTTTTAGGTCAGATAGCTCAGTTGGGACGTATATTCAGCAAATAGTGGAGTTGTAAACTGTGAATCCGTTTGTTTATATGATAGATGTCATTCTAATGTTCGCTTTGGTTTGAAATTAGGACTTCTAATTCTTAAAAACGAGTAAAATATGCTCGATAGAAGTTTGGAATGTGAAATGGTCAAATTCTTGCACTTGTCATTCTTATGCAGAATTTTTAGTCGTGTTGCGAGTATCATAACTTGGTCGTTCTAAAAGCTTTTCTGGATTTTACTACGGTGACCTAAACTAATGCGTGGAAACCTACTTTCTATTGGTTTAGCCTCAATCGATTTTTCTAGTACTGTAGGGTTAGTCAAAAGGGTAGTTGCAAAAACAATTTGTCAAAACTGCGATTTGGTTCCAGAATTAAGATTGTAAGATCGCAGTGAATAGAGGACTCAAAAATAGATATTTTTTGACAAAATTTAAACGTAGCATCTTCATAATATGTATGACTTCCTTGAATTTTTCTAGAATTTTATTTAAGGTTTAGATAGGTCAGATTTTGCCAAACTTTTTCAAAGTCCAGTAGACCCTGTTTTGGGATAAGTTGCATTGTTGTATTTTTTAAAAATGGTTAGAAGTGTCTATGATTTTTGGGGGAAGCACTGAGGTTTATAACTGATTTAAGTGGGGTAAATATAAAAGGGAAACGTCGCGTTGCAACTTTGGGTCATCTCTTTAAGTTTGGCGAACATCTTGTAAATACGGCGAAATCTTAGAAAATTTTCGGTGTAATTTCTTAGTGATTCTCAAATTATTGGTATTCTTAAGCATATTGATATTTCTACATGCCAAATATATAATATGTATCTATTTACTGTATTACGTCTTCCATTTATTTTAAGTGTGATTTTTTCAATACGCGGTCGTTACTATTATAGGTCGCGGTTGAGACATTGTCGCCATTCTCTCCTTGTTGAGTTTCTTGTTCGATACTTCTATTTAAGGTGAGTTCATAGCCCCACCCTTTCTCTTTTAATTGTTTTCATAAACTGTTTTCGGGATGAGAATGCATGCTTGTTTTACTAAGTAAACTCATTAATTTCTACTACATAAGCGTTACATGATTACTTTTACTAAAGCTTTTACTTGCTTACTATATGACTTTATAAAACATGTGCTTACACCTGTGGTTGTTTACTATTGAATTTATCTATATCTTAATTGCTTACTACATGATTAGAGATCTAATTGAGGACTGACAAGCCATGTCGGCGTATTTAATAACTCGTGCAACATCAAACGAATGCATTTACCTTCTAAATAGTACTTGGGTGTTTGACAACATCAACTCTTAGAGAAAAATACTTGGGTGTTTGGCCACACCAACTCTAAGAGAAAAATACATGGATGTCTGGCAACACCATCTCCCTCTCACGACATACGTTAATACTTGGGTGTCTGCAACACCAATTCTCAGAGAGAATAATACTTGGGTGTCTGGCCACACCAACTCTCGGGGATAAAAATAATTGGATGTCTGCAACATCAACTCTCTCACAATTTCCTCTCTCATCATATGTTAATGGTCGGTGTCACAAGCTCAATGCGATAATGTAATAATTTCGTTACTTGACATTATATTCGTTGCACTATCGCTAGCTGATCTTAAACCTTGTGGTACACTATTAAACGTTTCTTGATTTTATGAATCACTAACTTTAGATTTCAAGAAATTAATACTTTAACATGTTTGTAACGATACTTTTCTTACTGAAACATTACTTAATTTATTTCACATTTCTTTACTTAACCTATGATTCACCAACATTATGTTGACGTTCTTGTTTGCATGTATTTTCTCAGGTTATTATATTGCTATGAGCTTTGGTGCATTCGAGTCGAGCGGATTATCAGTTTTTAAAGATCTCAGTTTTTCTTCACTTTCGATAATTATTTTTCTTTATAATATTCAATGATTGTCAGTTTTAAACTATTGAAACTTTTATAAAAGGATTTATTGGACTAAATTTACTTGATTTATTTAATCGAATTGCGACATTATATTAACGTCACTTTTGTGGTCGTTTATGTAACTTGTATGTATGAAACTATGATGTAGCACTCAAGTGGTAATTCGCTTGCGTCGTTATGATTTTCGGTGAGTGTTACAGAGTAGGTATCAGAGCCACTGGTTATAGTGAATAGGTCGTTTTTCAAACCTAAAAACTTAAATACGTTTTTCAATAAACTTTAGAATCTTTCACCATTGTTTATCATCAGCGCTTGCTCTTGCTCCTAGGTAATTATATGCTCTATTTTGCTATCCCCTATTGATTACTATGAATAATGAGTGTATAACACTTAGTTATGACTTCGCTCTATTCTGTTATCTTTACGTTACCTTACTATTTTACCCTTGTATCGGCTCGGTTTTCATTCATGTTGACCACTCTGATTATCGCGTACTTTCTGTTTTCTTATTTTCTCACTCGAACATCAATACTAGTATTATATAAGAATACCCGCACATATATGAGCTACTTGCTCTTAATCTCTTATGCTCATCTTCTGGATTGCCGTCTATTTATATAAAATCGATTCATATAAGTGTTGACTATATACAGTCACTTATGTTACATTGTGTTTGTTAGTACCTCTTTTTTTATATAAGGTTGTCTGTATGAATACTAAACCTCTTTTAAGACGTTATGATTGATGCAATGGTTTCATTTATTTCAAGATATCATGATTGATACGATGATCTCTAAAACGTTTTCATGACCTTACTTTATTTCCTTTTGATGATATTGAAATTCAGCGTAGTTTGTCAATTCCACTGGTTATTTTAACATTCGACTCTAAGTTTGAACACTCTTCTTATGCTTTTGAATTGCATATGTGATTACATAATTCAGTCGTTTGTTTTCTTTCAGTTGTATGGGAAAACGACTTTAATTGTCACCTAGATCATGTCGTCTTCATTGGCATTACTTGTAGATACGCGTATGACCTAACGTCTCATTATTCTTCTCGTTACTTCTTATGATTTTGAAGAATCATGCCGCCAAGGAGACTCCTTCTTCTCAACGTAACATTGTTTTAATCTCGTGCTTTGTTGTGACAATGCTTAAGCAGTCTAATTTATAATTATCTTATTGAGATGAATTAGGACGCCTCTTCATTTGAAATAATAAGGTAATTATTAAATCGCCGAACCATAATTTCTAAATCTTATTTACATGATTTGGGACGCTTTGGATGTAATTAAAGCTTGTAAATGAGTGGATTATGGGTTATGACATTCGCTAAGAACTACTTTATTTGATTTGTAATCCGTTTGTACGAATAATTCCTTTTCTTCGTTCATCTAATTGTTATCGTTATTATCTTCATACAAATGAGTATTTAGACTTCTTTCGGTTCGTAATTTATTCATTCGATTATTTCTAAATGTGTATCCGACATGGCGTGCATCTCTTTTAACAAGTAATACGTCCGTATGAATCATTTATTTTCTTTACTCTTCAAATCGCTATCATTATTGCTTTTGTACAAATGGCTATCTTGAACTTCTTTCGACTTGTAATATGTGATATGGATTTTTCCGACTGTGTATCAACCGTCGCAAACCCTATGGAGATAAGTGGAATAGAGCACCGGGATGGCGCTCCCTGATGTGGAAGATGTAGCATCTTTTATTTTACGGTCAATATTTTAACCGAGCTCTTATTCTATTTTTAATTTTAAGGAATTTAATATTTGGTTTTTAGCCGTTTTTTCGGAAACAAATTGTCATTTTTTAGCTATTTTCGCGTGTGCTTTGAACATTTATACGTTGAGAAATCGATAATTTTTTATTTTAGTTCGGAAGATTAATTCTTTATATAAGTAATTCTTGATTTTTCTTGCGTTTTTAGCCGAAACCGTTGTCAAAGCGTATTGTTTCATCATCTATAATCACTTTAACTAAAATAGTTTACTTACATTATATAGAAGGTACCAATTTGATAAAAAAATGTGTAACCATAAACCTCCAACAAAACTAAAAACCAAACACCCCCTTATTATATTTTTACTCCTACTAAACCTCAAAACAAACACTCCTCTAAAATTTAAGTGGACATCTTGACTTTATATAAAAGGCTTTGACTCTTCTAAAACACACATAGTACCAGTATTAAAAAAATCGGTCCCCCTTTCCTTGTCTCCTCTATTCGATCGAAACCCACAACAAAACCACCATCACCATTGTCAAAATCCCAATAAACACTTCCATTCTAATCCCAAATCAATTGTAAACTAAAAAACCCAGTCTTTTTTTTCAATTTATTATTCACAATGCATAAGATTTCTCCCAAGTTTTTAATTTTCTTGATTTTTAATTTTTGAAAGAGTTTTTGATTCTATTGAGGGTAATTGGGAGAGTAACAGGTTTATATTTGTTGAGTAAGACAAGGTTTGGTGAACAAAATCAAGGATTTGGGTCTCTATTTTGGTTCTTGTGGTGTTCGGCAGATTATCAAACCCATAAGGGTTTGATAGTGTTGGTTTCCTTCTTTTTATTTAGCATTGTGAGCATCTTGTTTACTTTCTTGATTGATTTAATTTTAATACATATTGCACGTAGTTATTTTTATGTTTGAAAATCTATGAGGTGAATTCATGTTGTGGTATTGGTGTTATGAGTGAAATTGGTGAATGAGTAGAAGAGTTAGGATAGTAGTAGGAGTTGGGATGATCTCAGTAGTTTTGGGGACAATTTTCGGTTTTACGTCATTGGGTCAGAAGGTTGGTTTGGCGTATAATTCGGCAAATTAGTGGTGTTGTAAACTGAGAATCAGTTATTTAATATGATAGAGGTCATTCTAATGTTTGTTTTGGTATAAATTAGGATCTTCTATTCTTAAATACACGAGGTAAAATTATGTCGTAGAGTTTGGAATGTGTGGAATGGTCTAATTACTGCACTTGTCATGCTTATGCAGAATTTTTAGTCGTGTTGTGAGTATCATAACTCAGTCGTTCTAAAAGCTTTTCTGGATTTTCTGGTGTCTAAAACTAAATTTATCGAACCTACTTTCCAATGGTTCAGGCCTCATTGATTTTCAATACATGTAGGTCAGTCAAAAGTAAATTTCAAAACAAGTTGTCAAAACTGCGATTCTGTTCCAGAATTTAGATTGTAAAAACAAGTTGAGCAGAGGCGGATCAAACTTTATATTTTTTGTACAGAATTTAAACTAGTTTCATTCTTCATAATATGTATGGACTTCCATGAATTTTTTCATGAATTTTTCATCTGTTAAGGTTTAGTAGGTCAGATTTTGCCAACTTTTGTCCAAAGTCCGGAAGACCCGTTTTGGTATAAGTTGCATTGTTGTATTTTTCAAAAATGGTTAGAAGTGGCTATGATTTTTGGGGAAGCTACTAAGGTTTAATAACATATATAAGTGGGTAAATATGTAAAGGGAACGTCGGTTGCGACCATTTGGTATCTCTTTAAGTATGGCGAACATCTAGTAAAAACCGGCGAAATTTTAGAAAATATAAGTATAGCATTCTTAGTGATTCTCAATCATGAATTCTTAAGTTAGCGATATACACATGCCGACTATTTATCTTATATGTATCTATATTACTCGTTTTTTTTTTTCCTATTACGTTACATCTTATTATAAGTGTGAGTTTTAATTACGCGTCACTATTATAGGTCGCGGTTAAGACATTGTCGCCGTTCTCTCCTTGTTGAGTTTCTTGTTCGATACTTCTATTTAAGGTGAGTTCATAGCTCCGCCCTTTCTCTTTTAATGGTTTTCATAAACTATTTTCGTGGTGAGAATACATGCTTGTTTTACTAAGTAAACTCATTAATTTCTACTACATAAGCGTTACATGATTACTTTTACTAAAGCTTTTACTTTCTTACTATATGACTTCTAAAACATGTGCTACACGTGGTTGTTTACTCATGAATTTATTAAATCTTGAATTGCTTACTACATGATTTGAGATCTATTGAGACTGACAATCCCTGTCCGGGTATTTAATAACTCGTGAAACATCAAACTAATGCATTTGCCTTCTAAATAATACCTGGGTGTTTGACAACATCAACTCTTAGAGAAAAATACTTGGGTGCTTACGCCATATACCAACTATAAGAGAACAATTACATGGACTGTATGGAAAAAACATTCCCTCTTCACGAACATAGGTCAAAAATACTTGGGTGCTTCGTCTGCAACGCAATTCTCAAAGAGAATAATACTTGGTGTCGACTGGCCACAACAACTCTCCGACGGATTTAATAAAATACCTAGGGTGTCCGCACATCAACTCTCTCTTCTACACAATTCCTCTATATTATTTGTTAATGTCGTCGGTGTATAAGCTCTATGCGATAATGTAATAACTTGTTTAACTTGGACATTTATCTTGATGCACTGTAGATTTGGCTGGTATCTTAAACCTTGTGGTACACTACTAAACGTTTCTTGATTTATTGAATCACTACTTGGATTTTAGAAATAATACTTTTAAATGTTGTAACGCTACTTTTCTTACTGAAACATTACTTGAATTATTTCAATCATTTTTGTACATAAACCTATGAATTCACCATCAATTATTGTTGAATGTTTTTGCATGTATTTTCTCCAGGTTATTAAAATTGCTAGCTGAGCTTTAGGGGGGGGGGGAAGGGGGGGGGGAAAAAAATTCGAGTCGAGCGGAAATCAAGTTTTTAAAGACTAGGTTTTTTTTCTTCACCATTCGATAATGATTTTCTTTAATTATTCAAATGAATCCAGTTTTAAACTCATTGTAAACTTTTGTGCAAAAGAAATTTTTGGGACCTGAATTTACTCTGATTTATTTTTAAAAAAATATCGTATGTGACATATTTTATCTATACGTCTTTTTTTGACGGTCGTGTTCTGTAACTTGTGTGGTATGAACTATGAAGTACACTCCCATGTGTTATTCCGCTGCGTCATTTGATCTTTCGGATTCAGGTGTTAACTGTTGTGGATGATAAGTTGTACTTATGTCCAATGATGTACAAGCTTCTTCTGGAGCGGACTTCCGACAGCTAGATGTAATCTGCCTCTATCTCTACTGAGAAGATCAAAACTGTACTCATGCCGCGGACTACTTATTTTCATGTAAAGTCTCGTTAGTCTCTTCCATTCGAATCTGATTTCCTTAATGGCAGAAAACATGCAGATTTAGTGATTCGATCAACGATAACCCAAATTGTATCGTGACCACTTGAAGTCTTTGGCAGTTTAGTGACAAATCCATTTATAATTCCTGTTCCCACTTGCATTGTGAGAATCATAGATTGTTACTAGGTAAACGGATGCTTCAAGTGTTCAGCCTTTTATAAATTTTCTTTTTGCACACGCCAGGACACTAATGATTTAGATGGCGATCTATGCATTCATATTGGGCCACCAGTATAATTTCTTCAGATCCTGATACATATTATCCGATCCGGGATGGATAGAATATATATACTTGTGCGATTCATGCATAATCAAGTCCCTCAGTCCTCCAAAAACGTGGGTAGGTAACCAACTTATTCCTCATACAAGGGTTCCTATCAGTCGAGACTCAAATTCTTTGTTCATACCATGAAGGTTTTCTTCTTTGACGTTTTCTTCCTTTATTGCTTTGGCTTGAGCATTCAAAATTTGGGTTGGAAGGTTTAACTCGATTGTGATCATTAAGGCTCGAACGCGTAGCGGCTTAATCCTTTCCTTTCGGCTCACGGCATCTGCCACCACATTTGGCTTTCATGGGTGATAACGAATCTCACAGTCGTAATCACTCAATAGTTCCAACCATCGGTGTTGTCTCATGTTCAGCTCCTTCTGATCAAGAATGTGTTGTAGGCTCTTGTGATCAGTGAACACGACACACTTCGTGCCATACAGATAGTGCCTCCAAATCTTTAGAGCGAACACTACTACTCCCAGTTTCAAGTCGTGAGCTGTGTAGTTCTTCTTATGAACTTTGAGTTGACGGGATACGCAAGCTATTACTTTATCTTTTTGCATCAAAACCGAGCCTAACCCTTTGTGCGAAGCATCGCAGTAAACCAAGAAGTTTTCGCTTCCTTCGGGTAATGCCAAAATTGGCGCACTACACAATTTCTGTTTCAATTGTTGGAACGTAGCTTATTCTTTTTCTCCCCAATCAAACTTCACGCCCTTCTACGTTAACTTAGTCACAGGCTTAGCGATTTTCAATAACCCTTTGATAAATCGTCGGTAATATCCAGCAAGACCTAAGAATTAACGAATTTCTGTTGGAAGTCTTAGGCGCCATTGCCCAATCCTTGATTGACTCTATCTTTTCGGGCATCAACGTTGAATGTCTTCAGGTGTCAATCCGGTGACGAGAAATTGCACTTTTTTCGGAAGCAAAAATGCACACTTGGAAAACTTAGCCGTAAACTTATTTCTTCTTTAGTAGTCAAGATTTGATTCATAAAGGTTATTCATGCTCCTTCTCTGTATAGGATTATATTTGGATGTAGTCTCATTAATTACTATCACCATAACTTATCCAATACGGTTTGCACACTCGATTCATCAAAATCCATGAATAACCGCGTGTGCGTTGTCAATCCAAAAGGCATTTACTTGGAACTCGTAATGGACCATATAAGTTCTAAATGCTTGTCTTTGGGGGATATCTTCTTCTCGAACTCTGAGTTGGTGATAACCAGATCTCAGGTCGATCTTTGAGTAAACACTTGATCCTTGCAATTGGTCAAACAAATCATTGATTCTTGAAAGCGGATAATGGTTCTTCACGGTAAGCTTGTTCAATTCATGGTAGTCGATGCACATCCTATGTAACACCCTGAAAAATCACTAAAAGACCTTGCAGTCGGGTTGAATACCATTGGGGTGCTACTTCATTGAGATTTTGTTCATACACACACAAAGTTCAGAAAAAGACCTCAAAGAGTGCGTTAATAAAATTGTACATTCGATTTAAAAATAAATCAAAGTAAATTCAGGTCCCAATATTTCATTTTTAAAAAGTTACAGACGTTTAAAACTGACTCGTTTGAATATTTAAAGAAAAATGATTATCGAATGTGAAGAAAAACCGAGTCTTTAAAAACTTGATATCCGCTCGACTCGAATGCTCCCAAAGCTCAGCTAGCAATATAATAACCTGAGAAAATACATGCAAAACGTCAACAATAATGTTGGAGAATTCATAGGTTTAAGTAAAAAAATGTTGAAATTAATTCAAGAAATGTTTCAGTAAGAAAAGTAGCGTTACAACATTTTAAAGTATTATTTCTAAAATCCAAGTAGTGATTCATAAATCAAGAAAAATCTAGTTAGTAGTGTACCACAAGGTTTAAGATCAGCCAGCGATAGTGCAACGAATACAATGTCAAGTAACGAAATTATTACATTATCGCATTGAGCTTGTGACACCGACCATTAACATATGATGAGAGAGGAAATTGTGAAAGAGTTGATGTTGCAGACATCCAATTATTTTTATCCCCGAGAGTTGGTGTGGCCAGACACCCAAGTATTATTCTCTCTGAGAATTAGTGTTGCAGACACCCAAGTATTAACGTATGTCGTGAGAGGGAGATGGTGTTGCCAAACATCAATGTATTTTTCTCTTAGAGTTGGTGTGGCCAAACACCCAAGTATTTTTCTCCAACAGTTTGATGTTGTTAATACTAACCAAGTATTATTTTAGAAGGTTAAATTGCATTGTTGTTTGATGTGCTCGTCGTAATATTAAATACACCGAACAGGGATTGTCAGTCTCAATAGATTTCAATTCTTGTAGGAAGCATTCATGATTTAAGAAATTCATGAGTTAAAACAAGTTGTTACACATGTTTTGGATGTTATATAGTAAGCAAGTAAAAGCTTTAGTAAAAGTAATCATGTAACGCTTATGTAGTAGAAATTAATGAGTTTACTTAGTAAAACAAGCATGTATTCTCACCCCAAAAACAATTTATGAAAATCATTAAAAGAGAAAGGGCTATGAACTCACCTTAATAGAAGTATCGAACAAGACTCTATCAAGGAAGAGACGAATCGGGGAAATGTTCTTCACCGCGACCTATAATAGTGCCGCGTAATTAAAAAATCACACTTATAAATAGATGTATCGTAATACGAGTACTATAGATAATATTTATATATATATCGGCATGTAGTAATATCACTATGCTTTATGGATATCCATTGATGACGAATCACTAAAAGACATGCATACACTTATATTTTTCTAAAATTTTTTTTTTTTTTTATTTCGCCGCGTTTTTACTAGTGTTCGCCATACTTAATGAGTTACCAAATGGGACGCAACCGACGGTCCAATTTATATTTCCCACCTTTGTATGTTATTAAACATCAGTGGCTTCCCCAATAATACATAGGCACATTCTAACATTTTAAAAATTACAACATCCAACTTATCCAAAAACAGGGTCTGCTGGACTTTGCAAAAGTTGGACAAAAATCTGACCTATTCTTAAAACCTTACAGATAATTCCTAAAAATAAATTCATGGAGTATACATATTTTTAAAGATCGCTACAGTTTAAAATTTCGTTCGAAAAATATAAGTTTTTGATACGCTGCTCACTATATCTTTACATCTAAAATTAAGGACCAGAATCACAGTTTTGACAACTTGTTTTGCAATTCACTTTTAACTAACCTACAGGTACTGAAAATTGATGAGGCCTGAACCATTGGAAAGTAGGTTCGGAAAATTTAGTTTTAGGCATTGGAAAATCTAGAAAAGCTTTTAGAACGACCGAGTTATGGTACTCGCAACATGACTAAAAATTCTGCATAAAAATGACAAGTGCAGAATTTGACCATTCCACATTCCAAACTTCTATCGAGCATATTTTACTCGTTTTTAAGAATTAAAAGTCATAATTTATACCAAAATAAACAACCGGTTCTTAGTTTACAACACCATTAATTTGCCGAATTATACGCCCAACTTTCTGACCTAAATGACTAACCTAAAAGTGTCTCAAAACCAACTCGAATCATCTTCAAACTCCTACTACTATCCTAACTCTTCTACTCATTCACTAATTTCACTCATTCACCTCATGGATTCTTAAACATAAAAATAACTACATGCAATATGTATTAAAATTAAATCAAGCAAGAAGGTAAACAAGATGCTCACAATGCTAAATAAAAAGAAGGAAAACCAACACTATCAAACCCTTGTGGGTTTGATAATCTGCCGAACACCACAAGAACCAAAAGAGAGACCCAAAATCTTTATTTTGTTCACCATACTTTGTCTACACAACAAGTATTAAACTATTGTTACTACAATTATCCTCAATTAGATCAAAACCCTTCAAAATTAAAAATCAAGAAAATTAATAACTTGGGGAAATCTTATGCATGGTAGATTTTAATTGGAAAAAAATGATGGGGTTTAGTTTATAATTGATTTGGGATTGATGGAAGTGTGTAATTGGGATTTTGAACAATGGTGTGGTGGTTTTGTTGTGGGTTCTTCGAAATCGAACAAAAGAGAAAGGAAAGGGGGACCAATTTTTTTATATACTCTTACTTTGTGTGTTTTAGAAGAGTCAAGCCTTTTTATTTATAAGTTCAAGATGTACTACTTAAATTTTAGAGGAGTTTTCGGTGTTGTTTAGGTTTAGTATGAGTTAAAAAATATAATAAGGGGGCTGTTTGGTTTTTAGTTTTGTTGGAGCGTTTATCGGTTTACACATTTTTTTATCAAATTGGTACCTTCTATATAATGTAAGTAAACTTTTTTAGTTAAAGTGTTATATGATGTAAAAAATACGATTTTGACATGGTTTCGGCTAAAACACGAGAAAAATCGAGAATTACTAAAATAAAGATAATTAACCTTTCGAAGCAAAAATACAAAATTATCGATTTCTCAAACGCTAAAACGTATAAATGTTCAAAGCACGACGCGCAAATAGATAAAAACGACAATTTTCGATAAAACAGCTAAAAACAAAAAATAATAAATTCCATAAAAATTAAAAATAGAATTTAGGAGTCGGTTAAAATATTTCGTAAAATACGAGATGCTTCATTCTAAGGATCCAGTCTTATTTCTTTTTGACAAAAAAAACCGAAGCTCCCCAAGGTGAAGAACTTGGTCTTATAAATCCCTGTCAGGATAGTTCTATGGAATTGGGTAGACAACTCTTGCATACATTTGACCGCGGCTAATTCTCTATAAGGGGAGCGCCGGCCTAAGGTGTAGCACCGGGGACTAAATCGGTTTGAAATTCAACATGTCGGGTTGGTAGGAGTGACTCGATCCAAATAGTCTATATATAATTAAATATATATCCTAAATATCTCAAATTAATTTATAGTATAGAGAGAATCTCGTTTGATATAAAAAATGCTTGAGGACAAACAATATTTTATCTCCCGGATGTCGTATCCCGACAAGAGTTGATTTGAAGTCGACACAAAGGTATCTTGTTGATGCTCGAATATCAAATATTTTGAATTTTGATTTTATTTCTACTTAACCACAAAGCAAATAAGATAACTAATTTAACAACTTAAAGCAATTAGAAATAACGATAACCGAGAATTAAAACGCAACTAATTTACCAAATAACACAATTTAAACATATAAATTCAAATGCTAAATTTTAAATTAATATGTTACCGAAATAATTTTTTAAAAAAGAAATTATATTTTTTTGTAATTTTTTATATTTTTAAACAATTAAAAACAATTTTAATCTAGAAAATTAATAAAAATAACTATACTATTTTATAAAAACTCAAAAAAAATACTAAAAGTAACACTATTCCTAAGGCTTATAAGAAAAAAACGATTAAAAAGCTTAAAAAAAAAAAAAAAAAAGCTAATAAACAGCCTTAAAAATCCAAATTAAGCTGTAAAAGATTAAAACTGAAAATACCTATATGAATTAAATGGTGAAGGAGACTTATGAAAAAGTCCCAAGGGCGCAACGGTAAAGGTGTTGGTGTGTTGAGGGAGAGGTCACATGTTCGAAATCTGTGGCCTTTCTTTTTGACAAAACATTTTTTTTATTTTTTTTATTTGAAAAAGCTAAAGTATAAGTGAAAATAAACTAATTTAATAAAAGGACTTATAACTAAAACTATAAAAGATAAGCCAGATAATAAGCTAAGAAAGTCACTGTTTACAACTTAAAGACTCATCAAAACTAAAATTTGGAAAATGTTTAGCTTTTAAAGATAAAATAAGCAATTAAGAAACTTAATAAGCTAAAACAGAACCAAAACTAGGCTTAATAAGCACATCAGACTTAAAATGAGAAAATAAAATAAGCTCAAAAGCACTTTAAAAAGCAATTTAACAGCAGACCTTTAAACACTTTAATAGGACTTTTTACTAATTTTTAAGCTAAATAGAAAACTAAGAAAGCATTTGGAAAAAGCTAAAACCTAAAAACAGCTAGAGTCTAAGACCAACAATGTTTTGTCTAGAAATAAGCAATATATTAGCTGGGGAAAAGACTAAAAACCTAAAAGACAGCTGTCATAAAAACAAAACAGATTCTTAAGGACATTTGACAACTTTAAAGCTAAGATTTAGAACAATTAAGCAATTGAAATAAGATGAAAACTCAAAACAAATTAAGGTTAATATCCAAAGTACATATAAAAACTAGAAATAAGAAAATTGGCCTAGAAAATAAGCTAGAAAAGGCACTTGAAAATAACAGACTTAACTATTATTTTTGGCTTTTTGAAAATTATTGACTATTTGAGCTTAAAATTAAGACACTTAAAATGATTTTGACTTCCTAAAAACTTGAAACAGATTTAGGTTAGACTACAATATGCTAGGATTAACAAAGATTTAAACAATTAAAACCTAAACTAATGACTAAAAAGACCTTAACAAAAGGCAATTTTGCTTAAACTAAAACCACCCTATTTGACTGTTTTTAACCAAGACTTGTAAAAGACTATATGACTTTTAAAACAGATGCATTATAACATGAATTAAGCTCATATTGATCACAAAACACTACACCTAAAGCTCACTTTTATAAATCAAGGATTAAAACAGTTTTGAAGAATATTAAGAATAGCAAACTAGAAATCGTGACTTAACTAGACTACAACCTTATCAATACTAACTCAAAGCTTATGAAAACTAATCTAAGGACTTAATAAGAGCTAATGAAAACCAATTTGAAAACTAAAAACGGTTTTGAACCTTATTTGACCAATTTTTAATACTTAACCCAAACACTCCTTTAAAAACTTTAAAACCTATTTTTAAACTTAAACAGATTCATTTCACCCTTATTTAATTAAAACAGATTAACAACTAAACTTATTTAAATCTATTAAGCTAAAGTCTAGGAAAATAAGCTCCTAACGATAAGCTATTTAAATAAGCAGATTTAACTAAAGCTAGGACAGAACTATATAAACTTGAACTAAACTGATTTAAACTAATAACTAAGTATTCTAAGCTATATTCATATAATATAAGCACAAATAAACTAGGATAAACAGACAATAAGCTGAAATAAGTAGATAATAAGCAACATAAAAATTAAGCTTTAAATGAAAGAAAAGAGAAGGGACATTTGTCCTAGCTAAACAGAGACCTTAAATGCTATATGGAGCTTAAGTCAATTAGCTCCAGCTTATCATAGATAAGCTGGTATTGTCCATAAGCCCATCTCAATTTAGCTTATCATCCAAAACACAAGCTAAGGAATTTTATTTGAGATTTTAGTGAAGACTTAATCAGTTTGGCTTAAAACAAACTAAACTAAATATGAACTAGCTTATTAGAGCTTAATGAGCTTATTAGGTGATATCACAAATCATTTTAAGCTAAGATTTACATATTAGCAAAACAGAAATTAAACACAATTTAAAAGCAAACTGATTTTTATTAATGATAAAAGGAGTTACAATACTTTAAAAGAAAAATTCAAAAATTAAAAAGACAATAAGCTAAAAACGACTACAATAAGCTAGTTAAAAACTACTCAGCTAGACTCCCTCCTCTGTGCGAACTCCATTCCTATTTATTGCCTTGAGAAGAAGGATCAACAACATGAGATGCTCCTCCATCTTTTAATCTTGGCCCTCGATTACATATTCATCATTTGAGCCCTTGATTATAAACCACGTCTCATCCACCAATCATATAGCTCTGAATCGCCAGCATGTCTTAAATAGGTGTCAGAGGTGTTAGAACTTATTTTAGAAGGGATTCAAGCTTGTGTGTGTGATTGTTTACCCTGGGTGATTTGTGTATTGTGTAAAAAATAGAAAGAAAAGAACGTAGGTTTTGGGCTTTTGTTTTATAACTTTGGCCAAATTGAGTTTTAGGCTTATGGGCTGGACTCATATATAAGGTTTAAGGGTTTTTGTATAGACACAAAGTTAATGGGCTGACCCGGCCCAATAAAATGGGTACGGGTTGGCCCATTAAGGATGTATACGCCTTCAGCTTCGATTTCTCGTACTCTTTCTATTCCCGTGCTCGGTTTTGTCCGTTTTACCTTTGTTTTTGTCCTTTTATTTAATATTCGTACCTGCAAGACACAAATCACAAAATACACATATACAATGCATTTTTTATCTGTTTTTGGTCATTATTGGTCTTTTTAGCTCATTTTATTAGGTAAAAGGTATGTGTATTTAAGCACATACCAAAATCCCCCATACTAAGCTATTGTCGTGTCCTCACGCAATGATATAAATATACGCTTAAAACCAAAAATTTCAATCCCCCTAAACTAATCACCTCAAAAAGTAGCTAAGTGCTCATCTAAGGGGATTAAGAAATCGATAGTTTTGAAACGCCCCATTTTACCATTTCTTTTATATATATATATATATATATATATATTTGTATTTTTCTCAAGTGACGGGATGTTGACTATTATTATTTAATTATAACTTTTAGGATCACGGAACAAGAAACATATTTCAATAATGTCCAAAAGGATAAATTCATCGTCCTTGATTTTTCACCTGCCCCAAACCAAGCTTAAAAACGAAATCATTGTTTAAATATAAGTTTAGATGCTAACACTACCCATAAATGCTAATTGTGTAAGTAAAAAAACTTAACTTTTTGCTCCCTTATTCCTAAATCCTCTAAGGATTTTATTTATTTTTATTATTGGCGACAAATAATTTATGTCCTTATTCATATAAAGTGAGCCCGGTTTAGACCATAATTAGTTTGAAATACATTCCTAAAGAGACGATATGGTGAGAATAAGGTCCACATTAAGGTTCTAATTTCACATGATTTAGGGGTTATCCTTTTTATTTCATCTGAAACAACTCAACTACGAGTCCAGAGACGGAGGCTTTATTTAGATAACCCCGGAGTCAAAATTTGGCTTTATTCTTATTATTATTATTGCAACATTATTAAACCTCGGTCCTTTAAACAACTGCCACATTGGTATGCGATTCGACCATGGTCCAGGAGTCTTATTTCGACCTCGGCGATCCTCGACCTTTTTGAAGGCTGCAACATCGGTTGTGAGCCGGCAAGATGAGCAAACTTTTATCAGTCTCAGATTATTACTATGTGCCTTATTTAGAAGACTGTCACATCGGTTGTGAGCCGGCAAGAGGTAGTGGTCTTATTTTGGCTTCGGTTAATTACATAATTATTATTATAGCCAATTTCAAGTCATGTTGTCTTTTAACTACCTAAACAACGGTAGCGAGCCGTCAGGAATCGGTAGCCTATTTTCCCACAACACTAACAAAACCTTGATGTGTACCTTACTTTCACCAGAAGGAATCTCTACGAAGTGACTTAAACTAAGAATCGCAAAAATCAAAGCAACTTTGTTTATTCAACAATTATATAATGTTTATTAAGCTGATGGGAGAAAAAAGCCACAATTAACCTCTATGAGCCTTAAAGAGAACCAACTACTCTATGTTTAGCATCTAACTTATATAAAACTCTATCATTTCTCGTTCTTCGCAAATTTAAAATCTTTAATAAAAAGATCCGCGAATGCTTAGTCTAATAAAACAAGTTGATCCGCTCCAAACCACACACACAAACAAGTATGTGTAATTAAGAGGCGAAATCAATTATAGTATAATAGTATACGTATTCTAAAAGTTTAAAAGAGAATTGCTTTTAACCAAAGCAATTTCTAAAACTCCCGGGTCGTTTTTTCTCGGCAAAGTGTGAATAGAAAATCGGTTTAGTTCGTGATCGCGTGATTTGAATGGTTTTAAAGATTTTGATTTGGTTTCTATAACTACTAATGAAAATGCAAATAACATGTAAAAACAAGTAAACAATTCAAGCATTTAAAGCATAAGCATGAAAAACGTAAACGGGAATTAATTAAACGCGACATTTAAGCATCTACATCAAATTTAAGCCCTACGAACGCAAAATCAATTTTAATAAATCCTAAATGACTAAAAATAATTTTCAGAAAAAGAATTATATTTTTTTTGCTTTTTATTTTATTTTTTATGATTTTTTAAAGTTTTTAAACTAAATAAATGCATGAAAAATACTAAACTTTAAACTAAAAATCTAAGAAAAATCCTAAAAGTAGCTTATGATGTGAAAAATGCAGGAAAAATAAAAACTAAGAAATAGCTTATTTGAAAAAGCCAGAAAAGCTAAAATAACACTCGAAGTGCTATTTATGAAAACAGCTCAAAAAGTGTTTAAGTAAATTGTGTTTGCACTTTTGGACGTAAAAGTCCCAAGGGCGCAGTTGATAGAAGAGTGTGTGTTAAAGAGGGTTGAATATGGTCGAGGTCAAGGGTTCGAGCCTTGCTCACCCTTGACTTCCCTAATTCCCCTTTTTTTTATTTTTCAAAACTTTCTTCATAAACTTGTTAAACAGCTTAAAATAAGCACTTTCTACTAAAACAACTTTTTATGAAACTTAAGCAATAAGCCAGAAATTTAGCTTAAATGTGGCAGTTTATACTTAAAAGATTATTTTAGCTTTTTGCACAAAACATAGAAACTAATAAACTTGAATAAGCTCCACAATCAAATAAGCTTCAACAATTTTATACTAGTCTAATAAGCAAAATTGAGCGACATTTAAGTAAATATAATAAGCCAAAAGCTTAGAAAACAAATAAGCATTTAGGGATGAAACAACTTTCAAAACAGACAACAAGGCAACTTTGAGCTTATTTTTAAGCAAGAGATCAGATCCTTATGGCTTAGTGGCTTATACCACTAGAAAGCTTGTCTTACAAACTATTTAAAATTTAATCAAAAAGCATTTTGAAAATCATTTAAGCTAAGAAAAATCTAATTGAAAAAGTTGCTTATGCAGTTTGCTTTATTTTTTTTGGTTTTTTTATGAAAAGATAAAGTACTAATTGCAGGCTTAAAAACAGATGACTAAATAAGCTTTTAAGAACAAATTAAGCCCTATCCTATCTAGATTGGCCTATAATCTACTTGAGCACTTAATTTCAAAAGCTAACTCTAATTCTACTAGCTTATTTTTAAGATTGAAAAAGTCCTTTAAGCAGTTTACTTGACTGATGCACTTGATCACAAAATTTACCAAAGCACAAAACCAATTGTTGTAGACTAAAGAACTTGTATTCTACACTTGTTAATCACCAAAACAAGAAAGAAATTAACAACAATAGCAACTAGAACAAATCAAAGCACAAAAATGCAATGAATCTGAGCTTATGACCTCATATTCATCCATCTAACAGACAAACCTTTAAAAACTTGATTAAACCTTTCAAAAAACTTTAAACCTAACCTTATAAACTTAATTATGAAATTTAAATTCAATTTAAAGAACCAAATGGTTCTTGACAGTACTAACTCAAGTTAGTACTGCCTTGAGCCAAACACCCCTTCAAATTGCTTAAATTCATATCCAGCTTATAAAACTTATATCTAAGACTTAAACTACAAATACCAGATGTTTATTAGCTTATAACAGATCCTAATGAAACAAATTTTCACAAACAAATAAGCAGAAACAATAAACCGTTTAAACTAATTTGCTAATATTTTTGGATTTTTTTCATCTGTTTTATACAGAATACTTGTTAAATCTAAGATTTTTTAATCGAACAATTAAAAACTAAATAGCATTCAAACACATAATAACAGGTATTAGTCTAATCTAAACAATAATAAGCAGACAATAAACAGTAATAAGCCAGAATGCAAAATTAAGCTATAAAATTAAAATTAGGAACTTACAAAAGCCTTTGCGCAAACAAGGGTTATTAATTGCTCAAGAAGCTACTTAACAAAGCTCCAGCTTATCTAAGATAAGCTGGTGAGGTCTTGGAAGCCCATCCAAGTCTGACTTCCCTTCCAAAATAAGTTAAGGTACATTTAGGGTGGATTTTGAGTATTGATAAGCTCAGTTAAGCTTTTGAAAGCTTAACTGAGTATTAACAAACTTGTGTAGTATAAGTAGCTTATAAGAGCTTATTTGAGTATCAATGAGCTTATTAATTCATAAGAGCAATAAGATAAAAACATGATTTAACTTTAACAATAATAAAACTGAACTTTTATTGATTTAATAAACTGAGTACAAACTTTTGAAAAGAAAGGTTACATTAATTGAAAAACAATAAGCTAAAACGACTAATAAGCTACAACCACACTAGATTACTCTACTTCCCTCCTGTGTGTAAGAGGCTTCTTCTATTTATAGCCAAGACGTGAAGGTTCTAGGCCTCTGGACGCTCCTCTCTTCTTTAATCACAGCCATCTACAAATAACTGCTTTCATCATGACCGTTGAATGTCCTTCACGCATGATTAGACATATTGATTGGCCCTTGGGAGTGCCAGATTAGCTCACAGAAAGGCGTTCATGGAACGATGGGTGAATAGTAAAAACGCCCATTCCTGCCTTTTTCTTTTCTTATTCGACCGAGTATTTTACTTGGGCTCGTGTTAATATCAAAAGGAAGTTGGGCTCGGTTTTAATATTTTGGGCCAATGGTTAAATGAAAGGGTTTTTTTGGGCTTTTAGTAAAAGTGTTAAATAACACTTAACGTCCGTTAGTCTATTAGGACTAACGGTGTAATTAGATTTGGGACTTTTTGGTGAAATGATTTAACATTTAAGGTCCTTTTGGTAATTTCAAGAGTTTGTCTTCACATGAGTTGACCAAGGTTAACTTTTGTTGACCTTTGTTGACCCTTGTTAACAAACACCCGGTTCTTGTGTACTCTTTCCGTTCTTGTGTTCGTTTTTGTCCGGTTTTTGGCTCTTTTCATGTGATTCTTGTAATATCCGTACCTACACATCATAAGAGACAAAATATACAATATACAAGCATAATATATTCATTTTTCATCTTTTAAGGGTCATTTTTGGTATAAAATGGATATGTGATTTCTCACATATCAAAATTCCCCAAACTAAATGATTGTCGTGTCCTCATGCAATATTATGTGCTTCAAAAACCAAATACTCCAAAACCTTCCTAAACTAATCCTTTGAAAAGTAGCAAAGTCTTTTGTGAGGAGAGTTAAGAATTCACAAGTTTTAAAACACCCCGTTTTCCATTTTTCAATATTTTTTCCATTTTTATGATTTTCATAATTTCCAACTTACAACTTATTCATGTGTGACATAATGTATTGCTTTCATTATTTATTGATAACTTTTAGGATCACGGAACAAAAAGCATAAAAAGTGTCCAAATGGATAAATTTATTGTCCCCGTCTTTCACTTCTCCAAGCCAAGCTTAAAAACAAGATCATTGTAAAATACAAGTTATGATGCACACTACTCATAAAGCTAATTGTGTATTACTTCTCCTCCCTTATTTCTAATTTTGTATCTCAAGATTTTATTTAAGTCATATACCCGAAGGCTCTTTAAGACTTTATTTTGATACTTATTAATTCCAAAAATAAAGTGTAACGGTTAAAACGCAATAATTAGCTCCTAGCCCTTTTCAAAAGATCAAATGTCATCAAGAATGAAGTCCACATCGAGGCAACCAAAATTTGGCTTTTATTAGGTTACTTAAGCATGGCACCATTCATGTCATATACCCTTAGGCTCTTTAGACATAAATGGACCTATCTAATTGCAACACCATATACCCTAAGGCTCTTTAAGGTACAAACAAGACAAAAAATTAAGCAACAATATCCATTCCATATACCCTAAGGCTCTTTAAGGAACGAATAAGGCTATAATTTCACTTATTAAATTCTACTTACCCCATATACCCTAAGGCTCTTTAAGGGATAAGCAAAATATTTATTCATGTGATACATATAGTATGCCAAATTAAGTATTCCTGATGTATACTTATCTTAATCACAAAGGAACTAAAGAAAACTTCTATGAACTAATTATTAACCAAAAAACCGCACAACTCTATTTATTAAACAATTTATATAAAAGTGAAACAAGCTAATGGGAGAAAAAGCCACAATTTAACACTTATGAGCCTTAAAGAAATCCAACTATTCTATGTTTAGCATCAAAACTTATATTCTAAGCAATATCATCTCTCGTGTCTTTCACAATTTAAAAATTCTAAGAAAGGAAAACTAGTGAATGCTTAGCCTAGATAAATCGAACAATCTTTGCAATTTAAAATCAATTATGGTAACTTGCAAAATCATGTACTTTTTTCCAAGCTAACTTGGCCTTTTATAGCTCCCTTGATAAAAGATTAGCAAACTTCAATCTATTTACGTTAAGGAGAAAGCTAAGATATAAAATCGGTCGGGTCAAAATTTATTTATGTTCTCACTAACGGAAAGCCTACATTCGTGTCAAAACACTTATTATTTTCTTTCATCATCCATAATTTTTATTTTTCATCATTTTTTTTAATTTTGCTAGAAAACGGGGTACGTGAGAACAACGAGCAAAAGTAGGTAAATCATATGAAAGAAAGAGATATACACCCATACTAAAACTAAACATTGTCCTCAATGTTTCCTAGTCTAAGGCTTATAACCCCATACTAAGATTTAAAGAGTCGAATGCATAATCCGAGCATGGAGAAAGTATCACAAAAATCTTAAGCCGTTTATTACTTATGCTAAAAGATAGATGTTAGTCGATAATAATCTAGGATATCGGATTTCCCCAAACTAATGGCAAGCAAAGGTTAGGAAGCTCGAGTGGACCGAGACAAAATACCAAACACGAGAGTCTTTAAATTTTTTGAGTAAATCCTACAAACAATCACTAAAAATACATAGCAACAAAACAACAAGAATCGGAAGAGTACAAGCCTCCTCACATCACATTAGAAATAAGAAAGAAGAAAAATGGATAAGCATGGGGTGCCTCCCACGAAGCGCTTGTTTTATGTAACCGAGACAACACAAGCTTGACTAACGACCCCCCGTTTTTAGGTTGTCCATGGGGGATGGAACAAGTGGAAGAAAAAAAATCTCCATCGTCTTTCATTCAAGATGTTTAGATAAACATTGAAGCATATGAAAGTTCCACTCCGATGAGATAATACCGGCTAGAGAAGAAGAATGAAAAGCGAAGATGCCGGAGTTAAAAATGGTATCCTTACTCCCGAAGGAGAAAAGAAAATTCATAGGATAAGTAAGAAGGATTTGGATAACAATTGTGAAGGAAAGATAATGGCGATCCTTAGAAGATAATCTCATATATGATGGAGAAAAAATTTTCTCCTAAATCCCGAGGTCAAAAACTTTAACCATATGTTTCACATTATCAAATTCAGGTTCATCCTTAAAGCATTATGGTTCCTGATCCAAAAACACCTTGGAGAAGAGATTATGGGTGGTGTTATGCAAAATCTCAAAATTGTCTCTCTCCGAGTCATTATAAGCGTCCATAGTATCCGAAGGGACATCAATAGCTAGAAAAACATCGATCTCATCAATATCGCCTCCTGGATTGAAACACTCATCCTCATTGAAAAGAGGTGTGTTAAGTAAAATTGGCGCATTAAAATTAGAAACATTAGAGTCCTCGCACTCGACATCCTCTAATATTTCATCAAAAAGAGGATTAATGTCACTAGAGTTGTAATTGTCATCAAATTCAAAAAGAGGGTTCGAATAAACTTGAAAATTTTCTTTTTGAACATCCTCCTTAAGAAATGACTTGTCATCACTAGAAGTAAAGTCATCATTAGAACCGAAGAGAGGATTTGAGAAAATCATTTTATTATCACAAAAAGGCAAATCACATCCTTTGTCATCGTCGTCATCTCCCGGTGGAGGTAAGCAAACTAGAGCAGGTTCGTTGATGAACCTCTCGGGATTAGGATCAATCGTAATCTTAGGTGAAAAATCTATTGACGGATCACGGTTAAGCAACAATTCAATTTCTCTAAGATCGGCTTCAAAATCAACATCTTCATTTCCCATTGGAAATGAGTCAAAAAGAGCGAGTTCATCGGCGAACTCCTCAAGAAGAGAATCGATAGTCTCAAAAGATGTAAGACTAGGACGAGAATCAGAAAGCGGAGTGGTACTGCCACTCGAGGGATGATTTGATTTCTTTAATCTTAATACTTCTTCAAAACTATCCTCGCATGTGACATTAATGAAGTTAATCATATTAATCGACTCGTTTGCATGCTTTTGAGGAAGTTTTGAAGTGCTATCGACATGAAAGATTAATTATTCATTCCCACCCCTTAAGATAAGCTCTCCTCCGTACACATCGATTAAAGCACGGCCGGTCCTCAAGAAGGATCTTTCAAGAATGAGGAGAACCCGAGGATCGGTATCAAAATCAACAACAACAAAGTCGGTAGGAAAGTGAAACTTCCACACTTTGACAAAGACGTCTTCAGCAACTCCTTTAGGACGAGTAATAGATCAATCTGCTAGCTCCAGAGTCATCCGAGTAGGGGTAAGTTTGGGTAGGGAAAGCTTCTTCCATATGGAAAGAGGCATAAGATTTATGCTAGCGCCAAGATCGGCCAAGGCGTGACATACATCCATTCCCGGGAAATCATATGGCATAATAAACTTGACGGGATCTCCATGCTTTTCGGGAAGCTTCTTAAGGAGCATCGCCGAATAATTCTCATTCAACAGTATCTTAGCTAATTCAAACAACTTGTCCTTATTCGTGAGCAAACTTTTAATCGTAGAAACAAATTTTGGCATCAAAAGTAAAGCATCAGCGAAGCTAATGTCGAAGTGCAAATCTTGAAAGATTTGAAAGAACTTCTCCATTTGATTCGTAGCTTTTTCACGGAGCTTTTGATCATTAAGTCTAGAAGGATATGGAATATTAGGCTTAGGTAAAGTCTTCAGAACATCGGATTCCAGAATAGGAATGGGGTTAACCGGAGGTTAGATGTGAGCGGTACTTCCTTGGAAATTGGTTTGCTCCTTATCCTTGGTCTCCTCGATTTCTCGTTCCACTACCTTTTCTGGAGAAGGATTAGTAGGAATCGAGGGTCCCTCATAAGCAACACAACTTCGAGTAGTGATTGCTTTCATCTCACCCTTCGGGTTAGGAATAGTATTACTTAGAAGAGTACCCGAAGTTGAGGCTTGGTTTTGAAAGAAACTTCCTAATATACTTTGCATATCATTATTTTGATTCCTCCTAAGACTTTCCTCTTGCTTACTAAAATTACCCCTCAATTCATTAATTTAACTTTGCATATTTCTCATTAATGACTCATTAGCTTTCATATAACTTGAAAACTCATTTGGAATCCGTTGTTGAACTTGATTATTAGGAACTTAAAAAGGTTGGTTTTAAAGTCCTTGATTTTGAAAATTTGGAGCATGATTATTTGGAACTTGAAAACCTTGATTTCCATGAAAATTATTTCCCCGATTAAAATTATTCCCTTGACCTTGATTTTGATTATACCTATTTTGACTATTTTGCATCGGAGCAAAACCGGGTGGTGCCATTTGGTTGCTAGCACGGTTTGGAGGGATTACTTGATTGTAAGTACCCGTTGCCGCACAAACACTCGATTGATTGCTATTGGTAGCATTACAATTATAGTAAGCATGGGCATCACCACAAATAACACAAGATTCCTCAACCGCCTTAACCGTAGCGGGAGTGACAACTTTCTTAGTAACAATCTCAACTAAGGTCGAAATTTGGTCCGCAAGCTTATCAATTCTATCATCCGTCTTATTAGAACTTTCCCTAGAATTCGTATTCACCCTAGAAACATTCGATTTGTTTCGTGAATAATGAACTTTTGACTTATTCTCAATTATGTTCAAGGCCTCTCTAGTAGTCTTACTTAAAAGATTTCCACCCGTCGCGGCATTTAAAAAGTCTTGATCATTCTCATTTAAACCATTATAGAAGGTATTAATTTGAGTTAACTTCGTAAATCCGTGGTGGGGACATGCTCTAAGCATTTCCTTAAATCGTTCCCATGCTTCACTAAATGTCTCCTTAAATTTTTGGGTAAAATGAGAGATTTCATTTTTTTAAGTGAGTGGTCTTCGAGGGAGGGAAAAATTGATTCACTAATTTGTTTACGAGATCATCCCAAGTCAAAATCGAATTAGAAGGTTCTTTATTGTACCCTCGAGTGAATATGGAAACATCATGAGTTTAATCACATCATTCGGAACTCCCCTAAATTTCAAAGTTGAGGTAATCCTTTTGAAATTGTTGATATGAGTATGGGGATTGTCCCTCTCAAAACCATGAAACGGGCTAGCTTGGACTAATTGTAGCAAATTCGTCTTAATCTCAATCTGATGAACCCTTTAATTACGGTATGGCGATAGCTTCTCCATACTCATTTCGTAGGTGCTTCTGGATAGCTCTTCCATCTGTTCATATCCCCATTGGTGCAACTTCAACGCTAGTACAAGCTCGGGTTTCGACTACTTGGAGCACGTCTTCTATTTCAACGTCTCGGAATGGTTACGGGTAAATTATTTGGAAAATAGGAATTTTTAATGCGCATGCACTATGCAAACAAACGAGGACAGAAAAATATACAAAAATATTTTTGTTTCACCGAATAATCAGCAAACTTAGGGTAACTCCCTTAAGTGAAACTTGCAAGCAAGCGGGGGACGTAGTGAGAACGAATCGCCTTAAAAACGGATATGTGAGGGGCGCGGCGAGACGGGTTTAGAAAAACCCTCCTTCATACCCACCTTAGGGCAGAGGTCGAGCGGGGTTTCAACAAAAGGTGCGCCTTTTTTGTAAGATGACACAAGACGGTTACTTTTGAATCTTTTAGATTGGGTAAACGGGGTGGATAATTAAGGATACAAAAATTCTCTAGTAAGAGAATTAAATTGCTTGTGTATTTTAGTATTTAAGAGAACACAATAAAAATTGAAAAATCCGGAAGAGCAAATAATTTTGTATTTTTTATTTATTTATTAACTTATATAGTAAAAAGAAAAACAAAAATATTTTTTACTTTTTATTTTTATATTTTTTTATATATTTTTGATTTTTTTCAAAAGACGTAACTTTCGAGACGAAAGGTTCTCCAAATCACGATCAACAAATTCAAACGAGAGAATCTTAACACAATTCCCCGGCAGCGGCGCCAAAAACTTGATGTGTTGTCAATTATATACATATAATATCAAAGTATAAGAAATTCACTAATAATCCTTGAGGTCAAAGATTAAAAGCAAATTCTACACATTATCGCCTGTCACGCGGGTGACCCGGGTTCGATCCTCGGCAGCGGCGCCAAAAATTTGATACGTTCTCAAATTATATACGTATAATATGTAAGTAATAAAATTCCAAAACTACCCTTTAGGAAAAAGGTAATTAGGAAAATCACACAAAATATCGTACGTTAACCGGTAAGTGTTCACCGGGTCGTTTATACCCCAAGAATTATGAATTGAAACCCCGTTTTTATTTGGACAATGATTTGAATGTTTTCAAAGTTTTTGAATTGGTTTTCTATTTCTACAAATGAAAACACATAAAACATGTAATGGAAAGAAAACAACTAAGCAATTAAGCTATTGAACAAGAAAATGTTAACGGGAAATGTAAAAACCCAACTAAACGAGCAAGTATATCAAATTTAAGACCTACGAATGTAAATTTAATTTCTAAACCTACTTAATAATAAAAGAAAATTTTCAGAAAAAGAAATTTATTTTTTTGATTTTTTTTCTATTTTTTTTTAATTTTTTTTTTATTTTTAAAAAATTTTAATCTAATAAAATGCAAGAAAAATACTTAAAGATTGAAATAAAATCCTAGAAAATTACTAAAAGTTGCTTATCAATTAAATAACACAAGAAAATTACTAGCAAGAAAAATGCTTAAACGAATAAGCTAGAAAAAATCCAAACAGCACTCGAAGTGCTTATTATAAAAGAAAGCCAAAAAGGTGTTAAATACAATTTGAAAGAAACTTGGACGTAAAAGTCCCAAGGGCGCAATTGGTTTGGTGTGTGTTTAAAAGGGTTGAACGAGGTTGAGGTCTTGGGTTCGAGCCTTGCTCACCCAAGATTTCCCTTGTTCCCTTTTTTATTTTTGAAAAACTTTTTAAACAAACTTATCAAACAGCTGAAAATAAGCAAATTTTACAACAGTAACTGTTTATGAAACTTAATGAATAAGCCAGAATTTGAACTTAAAAGTCATAGATATGACTTAAAGGTTTTTTTAGGCTTTTTTACTAAACTAAACTAACTAGAAAACTTGAATACGCTGAAAACAAAACTAATAAGCTAGCAACTCCCTACAACTAACCTAATAAGCAAGTCTAAGAAAGAATTAAGCAAAAAGATTAAGCAATAAGGTGAAAAAACCAATAAGCATTTTTTGCATAAAACTGAGTTCAAAACAGACAAACAAGTAACTTTGAGCTTATTTTTAAACAAGCTAAAGGAACATTATGGCTTAGTGGCTTATACCACTAGAAAGCTTGTCCTATAAGCTATCTAAAACTTCAATCAAAAAAGAATTTGAAAATCAAATAAGCAAAGAAAAAGCTAAATGAAAAAGCTATTTTAACTGTTTACACTTTGTTTTTGGTTTTTATTAAAAGACGAAGTGTTAAATGCAGGTTTAAAAGCAGATGATAAATTAAGCTTTTTAAAACAAAATAAGTCCTAAAAGATCTAGATTGGCCTATAAACTACTTGTATACTAAATTTCGAAAGCTAAAACTAACTCTAACTAGCTTAACTTGTAGCATGAAAATGGCAGTTTAGCTCTTATGCTAGCTGATGCAGTTTACCAAGTTTTAACCAAAAATTAAAACTAAATGATGCAAACCTAAGAACTTGATTTTAACATTATTTAAACACCTAAAACAAGAGTTAAACACTAGTAATAGTAACTAGAAACAATTCAAGCACAACTTGCTATGGATATGAGCTTATTACCTCAAATTTAAGCAAACAACACAAAAAACTTGATAAAAGCTAATTCAAGCTAACAGATTCCTTAAATCATAACCTTATAAACCTAAATATGAGATTCAAATTCAATTCAAAGAGCCAAAAGGGTCTTGGCAGTACTAACTCAAGTTAGTACTGCCTTGAGCCAAACACCCTTTTAAATTGCTCAAATCTATATTAAGCTTATAAAACTTAGAATTAAGGCTAAAACTTCAAAGTCAAGATGTTTTTTTAACTAAGCTTTTATTGATAAAATAAACTGATTACAAGCTTTAAAGAAAAATTACATCAAATTTAAAAACATTACACTAAAAACGAGTACAATAAGCTAAATTGACTAATAAGCTAAACTATATTAATTTCTACACTAGATATTCCACTGTGTGTGAGAGGCATCCTCTATTTATAGCCGAGAGGTAAACATTCTAGCCTTTTCAGACGCTCCCCCGTCTTTAATCACAGCCTTTGATCTCTAACCGTCTTTGATCACATCATTTGCACCATTAGATCTCGTGCCACGTTTTTCAACCAATCAAATGTCGTGGGATTGCCAGCGTGGCTCCCCTAGGTGTCAGACGTGTCAGATGCACTTCTAGAAGGGTTAATTTCATTTAAGCTTGGTTAATTGGGTGCAGGGTAAAATTTGGGGACGATGGGTGAATAGTAAACAAAATTCGCGCCTTTTTCTTTTCGTTGTTTCGTTTGACCAGGTATAGTGTTGACTTGGGCTCGTTTTAATATAAAAGGGAGTTGGGCCGTTGGTATTGTTCTTGGGCTCAGTTAAAGGTTTAGGGCTAAGGTATATAAACCACTTAACGACTGTTAGTCCCTTAGACTAACAAAGGACTAACGGTGTAATCGGTTTTGGGACTTTTGGTGAAATGGTTTAACAATAAAGGTCCTTTTGATAATTTCAAGTGTTTGTCTTCATATAAGTTGACCAAGGTTGACCATGGTTGACTTTTGTTGACTCAAGCTTGATAAACACCCGACTCTTGTGTACTCTTTCCGTTCTCGTGTTCATTTTTGTTCGATTTTTGGCTCTTTTCTTGTGATTCTTGTAATATCTGTACCTACACATCATAAAAGACAAAATACACAATATACAAGCATAATATATTCACTTTTCATCTTTTTAGGGTCATTTTTGGTATAAAACAGATATGTGATTTCTCACATATCAGCGGGACATCATCCTAAGACCTAGAGACGATTAATCCTATCACAATTAACGCATCCGCATAAAGCATCCTTTAGTTTGATTATAATCTATCTTAGGGAATCAAAAGCAGTAGTGATCCTGTTAAAACCCTAGCCCAACGGGACTTTACCCACTTATTATTTGACTGTGTTTTATATATTGGTAGTCCACTATTCAAATCTTTATCAGTTAATTAAGAGCATGATTGCTGAAACATAAACGGGTTACCTACCGGTCCAACTAAGCTCATAATTCAAAGACAAAGACAGAACGTTATTTGTGATTCTATTGGTCTAGTAATATAAAACACGACATGGAGAGCTATCCCGGTATCTAGATTACTTTTTAGGTATCACTAAACCCAGTTGAATGATAGGTCGCATATTCAAACACATAAACAAGTATGAGGTGATTAACGTAATTAAACAATCAACGATAAATTAAGAAATCGATTTTAAAAAACAAACCAAACATTGAACTTTCCTTAAGATGGCTAATACCCGAGGGTATTAGCCCACAGCCATTGTAATTATACAAGCGTAATCAAATAATTGAAATCGAACGATTAAGAGAGTAAAAATTACACGATGTCTTTTATGGATTCGTGATCAATGCTTGACCTTGGTGGCTGATCTTCTCTTCTAAAATTCGTCTTTAATGAGTATGGTATAAGGAATATGATATTGCACACTGAAAACTCATTTTTGAGTCTTCTATTTATAGTGTCTGAAAAAGACTCGATACGCTGTATCTGGCAAGGTTGATACAGCGTATTGGGCTGGATTCCTTGGAGTGCGCGTGATGTGTTTCAAAAGCTTTAAATTTAAAATGACTGAAAATACTGATTTTATTATAGGGAAACACACGGGTAAAAGTATAACCCGTATGTAAACAGAAGGGATATGCCGTATTGAGAATTGGTCAAACGTGTTTTCTTGTGAAGTCTTGGCGCTGATCACCCTATCTCTTTTTTGTTGGATACGAATAATAGTCCATAAATCATCATCTTCAAATGTCTTTCGTTTTAGCTCTAAATTATTGCCCTATTTTTAGCCTCTCGTCTTCAAAAAACACTCCCTGAATACTACATTTTAACAACTTTAAACAGCAATTAAGTTACCAAATAATTAGCAATAATTATATAAAAAACAAAATTGGGCACAACAGATGAAGAAACCAAAAGAGTAATGAGGTGCTGGGGAATAAATAAAAAAATAAAAATAAAAAGAAAAAAAAATAAAAAAAAACAATAAAAAAAAAAATAAAAATCAATAAATATAAAGAAAATAAAAAAAAAAAAAAAAAAAAAAAAAAAAAAAAAAATAAAAAAAAAAAACGATATAATAAAAAGTAGCGTATTTTGATGTCATCATTATTCAATCTTCAAGATTATTGAGTCACCACAGTTGTTGGCATCTCTCATTATTCCTTGCCACGCATCGAAAGAACTACCTCATTTCACATCCCACCTTTGTTCCTCAACATTTTAACTAACAAACACCAAACCAACCTTGAAATTAAACTAAATCTCTACTTCAGTCTCGATAGGATCATATGCACATCCCAATAGTTAGTGCAAATTATATAACTCAGTCTTTTCTAGTCAACCACTCCTCTCTTCAACAGACGTTCCTTCTTTATTATTTGCTCATCCTTTCCCACTTTTTGGCTCTATGGGAAACCATTTTTCATTCACATCCAATACACATCCGTCTCCGATCCCGTCATATTTTATTTTTATTCTTTAAAAGTAAATAATATAATTGACATAATTTTGCCAAGATATTAAGTTGTCATTGATCTACTTTTAAAAGAATCATTCTCATAAGAATTTTGTGTCCAATCAATAAACGAATCCCTTCTATTTATTAGAAAGTCGATTCTAATCTTTTCTCCTAAACATACTTCTTGAGTCTTTTTAATTATATCATTTAGATTGTTGTTTTTATAAAAAAAAAGTTTGCATGTTGTCCAGCTTCTAACTATCTTTTAATGTCATACTTTAGAATACTAACAAACCACACCTAAATGCATAGCTAATTCCCCGCTAATATCCCTTTCTAAAAATATATTAATATAAAATATATAATATACAATAATATAATATATATTATATAATATATATATATATAATATATATAATATGAGAGGGACTATTTATTTCAGCATCAAATTAAGTGGCGAGAACTGCAAGAAACTCCCCTCAAAAACATACATGCAACGCCTTCAATAAATTGTATTTCTACATATATGTCCTAAATAAACAAATAGTTTTTTGAAAAAACGTATTTTTTTTTAAGATTTTGATGAGAAATTGGAAATACAATTTTTTTCTTTGAATATGCACACTTTCAAAAAAAAATTGTATATACAATTTCTCATCAAATTCCTTAAACATATTTGTTCTATTTAAAACATATGTGCAGAAATACGATTATTAAAGACGTGCATGTATGTTTTTGAGAAGTTACTCGCACTTAAAATTTTGGATGCTCGGAAAATAAATTACACTATATATAATATGTTGTGTGTGTGGTATGTGTGTGTGTTGTGCATTGTTCCAACTAACGTTAGTTTTTTGTAGCACACACCCATATCTTGATTTCTTGGTGCCTCAAACAAGGGGAGCACTTTGCAAGCGTTCTAACACCATTAAATTGCAAACCGAACTTCTCAAGCATCGATGGTAATTTATTTATGGATCCGTTATAGTCAATATACAAGAAATGTAATTATCATGGGTACGCAATGAGCAAGGGAGAGCTAGAAGATATATGGGTAAATAGCATGGAGTTTTTTGTTAAACCGTGTGATAAAGACATCACTGGGAAGATGCCAGAGCTCACCTATATAGGAAGAAAAAATCGGGGATTGTCATCAAATAAATTGGTTCATTCGAAACTCCAAATACCTTCACCGTCCTCCACTTCAAAATCCCCCTTAACCTAAGGTCCCTCCCTTCTCTACACCTTCCAACATATATATTTTGAAGTACCTACATTATTTTTCATGCCTTCACCTCTCATTTCTCATACGTCCATCTAAATTATCCAAGAAAAAAAAACCAACCTCAACCATAATTTCTTATGTTGGTCCTTCTCAAATCCTCCAACTAATATACTTGGATCACCTACCTTTTCCTCATTCCTTCAACCTATACACTCGAAGTACCTACCCTCTTGTCTTGCCTACTTCTCACCTCTCATGACCTTTTCTAAACTATCCAAGAAACACACAATCACCTTCACCTTTATTTTTCATATCCTCTCCTCAAACCTATATACTCGGAGCACCTATCTTCTTCTCATATCCTCCCCACTTGTAAACCCGGTAGCACATTACCATCTTCTCATAACCCAATAATACCTTATTGTCTTCACAAAAAGGAGAAGGGATGTTGTAAACGAGTAACTTTTTTAAACTTACTATGTAGATTTAGTTGAAACATAGTTTTCATCCATCAAAAAGGGATAGATTGTTAGCAAATATTACGATCGTTTTTATTTTTGGTGATGCAAACATGTGACTTTGTAATAACTAACATAAAGTGCACAAGATACTCGTAAACACAAATTCATAATCATACATGCATCTTGCATCTCCTCGACGTCCTCAAGTATGCATCAACACCGACAGTTTGTTTGCACCCGACCTAAAATCACATAAGGGTATGTACAAACAACATTAAACATGTAGGACGATCAAGAGAAATAATTTTTATTTTCCCTTAAACTTTATATTTTTTCTAATATATACAAAATTATTTCTCAAAAATTTTTTAGACAAATTATTTTTGAATTATAAAGAAAAATGTTGTTTTATGATAATAGTTGTATTTCAAAATTTCAAATCATGGTTCTTTTTCCCCTAAAACATGTTAAACTTTCACCAGACAAGTTTGTCACCACAAAAAGACAAAAACAGGAGCGTATGTCGGGGCGATCCCTTAAATAAGCCGGCGGCCCCCTTAAATATCTGGCGGCCCCCTAATATATCTGGGACCGCCATTTCCTGACAGGCTATTTTTTAGCTCCTATAAATAGTAGGTCACCTCTAACTATTTTCAATCCACATCTTTTGTACGATTTTTTTTTGGAAAGCGATTTATTAGAAACAAAAACCTAGCAAGGAGCTAGATTACAAAACATAATTATAGTTTTTGAGCCATTTCGTTCCATCCCGAATGAGTCCTTTAGATCTAACTTTACACCAATAAAATGAACTAAAGCAATGACATTATCAATAAGCACGACTTCCGAAGTTTTTCTCATTCGCAACTAGGGACTTGTTTCGATAATCCAAACTACCACCAAATGGAGTACCAAACTCCTTCGAACATCTTTTTGAGTTTAGGAATCCCATAGAAATTAAAACAAGCCAAGACTTCCATTCGTGCAATATGAGTTTCAAAGTTTTGCTTGACCAAATGTCCACCAGCTCAAAACCTTATTAGCAATTCCCGAACCAATCCACACCTAAAAGAAACAAATGGTCCGCCGAATCAATAGCATTATCACTAAATGGAAACAAGAAACCAAGACCGACATATCCTAATAGTCAATACCTCTAACAGAAAATGTTTAACCGGGTAGGTAAAGCGATCGGACCTTGATTTCCAGGCAAGAACCGATGAATTTTATAATCGAGAACACACATTTACCCATCAATTTTCTCTCCTTCCAATATTCCGGAAGGCCTATCTCCATCGATACGTCTAACGAGCAGAAGGCCACCAAGAATTTACCATGAATTTGTTTCAGGAGCCAATTACGAATCGAAAAATAAAATTAATCTAAAAAAAAGTACAGTATTAAATTAATACAATATATACTTTTAGCGACAACAGTATATATCCCACAATCTAATAATCTATAAAAAAAAATCTTCGTTGAAAGACTGAGTCAAAAGTCGAAGTTATGTCGTTTTCTGACTTATAGCAACGACAGCATCGTCGCTTAAAGTAGAGCGTTGTGAAAAGCAGTAACTGCACCTGAGAAAACTTACATCTAATTATCACACAAATGTATAACTTTTGTTTCTGCAATGATATGACGCCATGAACGAGCACAGCTTAACCAAGTTTTGCATGAACAATAATAAATCACTTTATAGATAGATATGCACGTACATAAAATACATATACATATAATAACATCTTTAAGTAACTGCAGAAAAGACGTATACGTGTATTATCGATTGGAGTCTCAACAAGCTAGTGATCTTACACATGGGAAATGGAATTTTCGCTTAAATTCTTCGAAAAGAATCTGCTTAAAATAAAACAGTCGTGATGACACAAGTTAAGGAAAGAAATAAAAAAGAAGTTATATAACAAAACCAAAGCTAATTAATACATAAAGAGAGACACTAATATCTTCAAGAAGTAATGTACAAATATTACAAGATACACACAAAAACATACAGAGATATATAATATACATCAACGTTTATTGGCATGCTTGTTATATTTTTCTTTGATCCAATGAAACCCAGTGGTTGTTCCTTGTTTAACCTTCTTCATACCCGTCAAAGCAACCGTTTTAGTCTTATCAAATCCATCTCCAACCTTGTTCTTCATGGTGTTGCTCGTGCTGCTCTTCTTACCATATGGATTTACGTATTCGGATTTCGAGTCCCACTGATCTGCCCATGAGTTATAACTGTTATCCAATACCATTTTTTCCGTTTAAACTTGTAAATGTAAGATGTGAGAACTTAAGATATGATCTTAATGAATGAATGTCTAATGTATGCAATTAGGTTGTTTATATATAATGTGGATACGTACGTGTGCGTGATGTTAGCATTTCAACTATAGGATGCGCAAGCTGAATATTAAAGGAAGTCTCTAGATGGAATGACTTGTATAGTTGTATAATATTTAAAGTCACAGATTTTATCCAACTAATTTCCAACTTGGCTCTTAATTAATCTTTTAAGTTCAAGCTGATCCAACCGGTTTGAACTGAAGAACGACTTTGAGAAGAAACGGTTAAATCGCAAATTTTAAGCTTCGCCGTTCGATTGAAAAATCAGATTTTAAACATTGCTTTTGATGATACAAAATTAAAATATGTAACATAAGAAAGTTTTACAAACAAATTTCTTTTTTTATTTCTAAGTTGAGTTTATACAGATTAGGATGTGATAAAAACATTTCAGTTACATATCAAATAAATCGGCATGTCTTTTTCACATGACAGATGAAACAAAGAGTACTATAGGTTTCTTGAAATACATGGGATGACCCTTTTGACCAATAAGGCGGTACTTAAGGGTTTGTTTACCGAAATAAGTGGTTTTATATAATGGTCTTAATTAGCCATTTATTTGGGAGAGGGAAGCTTTAGTGCTTCCCTCAATTAAGATGGATTAAAGGTTTAGGCTCACATTTTCTCCCCACTAAGAAGAAAAAAAACACCCCCTAAGACAGTTGGGTCCCGCTCATTTGTAACAAGTTAACAGCATTGGAAGAAGCTATTTTGGCACCCTGGTCAAGTCAATGTGGCTCTTACGTCAGCTCGCGCCGCTACATTGGTGGCCACTCTCGCCAAATCGAACATCAAGAATTTGACGCGTGTACGTTGTGTAGCATCAATCACAGCATGACCGACCACGTAATCAACCATCCTAGTTTGCGTCAAATGTGAGAATCATGTCATATCAACACATACATCAAGCCCTTCATTCCACAAGCAGAGTAACATATTCGTTGGACATATGAGTTTGTCACGCCGTCCACTAAGTTCGGTATCAACTTCTCTACCATCTAAAATCTCGACATAAAACAAATATCGACAAATGTGTCACGCACAACGTTATGCCGACGTTTAATGCCAATAATACCAGCACATGATACATTATTATTATTTTTTTTTTTTATTTTAACTCATATGCCATATTAAAATAATTAAGGGAATTATTATTTATTATTAGGTGTTATTTTTAGTATTATTCTATTATTATTAATTAAAGATTATTATTATTTATTTTAATAAACTAAACGGTTTTTATAAGAATAAAATAGGCATTTAACATGTTGTAAATTAATGATATGAACCGGATCGATAATCGAGATTAAAAGAACAAATAAGATAGATAGATTCCCGACCCCTGATGGTTTATATTAATGAGATAAACCGACCCCCAATTGATTATACAAATCAACTACGAGTATTAATTATCATTGAACATAATGGAAGCTACATCCCTAATGCCCTATTTATAATGAAAGATAACCTAGGATAAGTATAAGACTTACCCAATTCTAACATAACTAGAACTCTTAATATTTATCTAAATATATCTTTTACTTAGTAAAGGAAAACGTCAAGTGAGGTATTCGCATTTAAAGAAAAATCAAATCATACCTTATTTGGAAATTATTATATTATTTTTATTATTATTTTTAATATTCTTAGTTAAAAAAGGCAAAATATTTCCAAAATTGGCAATAAACAAATCACCACACGTTTTTTTATATTGAAGAAAGAAAATTAAACATAAAAGTATGAGTGTCAAAAACACAAAGAAAAAGACTTAGAAAAAGATGGAGTAACTTTATAAAGATTAGTGTCTAATATGAAGAAAGAAAACTTTCCAGACTATTTTGTAAATAACAAATTAATAGTTTTGGACTAAAAATAAAAATTAGTAAAAAAAAGAATAGAACGCTCCGTACTAAATAAAAAAACACACAACACAACCATCGACACCTAGAGTTCTTTTCCCGAACCCTAAATCAAGAATACACAGCAATCGTTCTCACACAATGATTGAAACGATTTCGTGTTTGCTTTTCAAATGTATTCATCATATTGGTATGTGATTTATACAAATATTGTTTTGTTTTTCACTTTCTGCTATATATTTTGATTTGTTTTTTAGATATTAACATATTTTGATTTAGATAATTTATTATGTTCATTGTTTTATCACCTTGTGTGATGTTATTCAATTTTTTCCTTTTTAAATCGTGAGATTGAGATGGAACTAAATAAGTAAACAGTTCAAATTAGAGAGTTTGGGATTGCTTATTTACTTATGCAATAACTAGATAAGCACTAAAATAAAAATTCCCCAAACATCTCAAATTTGTGTTGAGATTATATGTTTTTTGTACTGCTCCTATATTAATATCCAAAACATTTTGACCCTTACATTATTAGATATTGCAAATGAGTTTCACTATATGCGGACACTATGGGCAAGGAAGTTGAGTTCTCAGGAGAAATCACTTAAAGATGAAGTATTTAGTGGAAGTTTATTGAACATCAGCTGAAGTTAAATACTTTTCAGGTATAAAAAGACATAACTGTTTTTGTTCATAGGGTAAATGGTTATGATTCTGCTGATATGGTTGTAGCTTTGATTTGCTTGCATATGATTTAAATGAAGCAACTTAAATTTTTTTTTACGTTTCAGGGTTTTTTTTTGGCGATGCGTTATGGCGGGGCTAATTTTTAATATTTTTTTTTTGTATGATTGGGGATAAAATAATATTGCTTTGGGACGGGCTAATTTTTTCCTGAATATTTTCTTTTTTTGGGACGGTTTTGTAAATTTTTTTACGGGAATTTTTGTGTAAGAAAATCGTAAATAGTTAAAAGGTGAGGGTCCGTTTTGTATTTTTTTTACTTTGGGCCAGATTTTAGGCTATTTTTGGGTTTTTTTTTGCTAATTTTTTCCCGGATATTTCTTTTTTTTGTACGATTCGGAATTTTTTTTTTGCGTTGGGACGGGTTAATTTTTTCCCGAATATTTTCTTTTTTTGGGACGGTTCGATATCTTTTTTTGGGCCGATGAATGGTTAAAAAAGTTGTGAGACAAATAAAAACTTGACGTGTTTTTTTTGTTAATTTTTTTACGGGATTTTTTGTGTAAGAAAATCGTAAATAGTTAAAAGTTGAGGGACCGTTTTGTATTTTTTTTTACTTTGGGCCAGATTTCAGGCTAATTTTGGGCTAGTTTTTTTTTTTTACTTTGGGCCAGATTTTGGGCCACATTTTATGCGAATTTTAGGCTAGTTTGTCGACAAATGTGTATATTAGTAATAATTTTTTTTATATGGCTTATGTGTTGGGCCTCATGTTTAAAGTGTTGTTTTTTTTTTGCTATATGGTTTTTTTTAATATAATGGGTTGTACGTTTGTGACCATATCGATTATTTTAAAGTTATTAGGTATCGAAGATGTTTCCGCGAGTATTTTTTTTATCTGAATAAATCAGAACTTTTGTAATATTTTTTTTTCCTCCTACTTTGTGCATACAAATTAAAAAAAAACAAAAACAAAATAATTTAAAAAACAAAAAAAACAAAATCTGGTCTGACCAAAATGAGGATGCGCATTAAGTAGCAATGTGGTCACCACAAAAAAAAATAAAAAAAATAAATGTCAAAACGACAGTGGATTTGTCCACAAATGTGTAATATAGTAATTATTTCCTTTTTAAATTGTGCGATTGAGATGGAACTAAATAAGTAAACAGTTCAAATTAGAGAGTTCGGGATTGCTTATTTACTTATGCAATAACTAGATAAGCACTAAAATAAAAATTCCCCAAACATCTCAAATTTGTGTTGAGATTATATGTTTTTTGTACTACCAACATTTTGACTATACATTATTAGTTAATTGCAAATGTGTTGTCATATATCGCGGGACAATAGTATTAAGACCGTGCTCGCACTGGGGTTTGAAAAAATAATTTTTTTATTTAGTTATTGTTATTTGTATTATTTACTCAATGTGTTCTATTCAAACCACTTTTAATTATTTTTGCTATATAGTTCTTAATGAATATGCTTTCTTTATTTCTAATGTGAATATAAAAAACATGGTACGGATTAAAAAATAAAACGAAAGCATAACATCTTGTACACAGTAAATAATAGAGATGCACTTTTACAAAGTATTTGGCACAATCTTATTGCACAAAATACTTTTGGAGACAAATTAAAAACCAAATATGATTAAATTGTCCGTATAATTAGTGAATACATGAAGATTGTCATGACGTCCACCAGCAGCAATAGATTCAACTTGAGAACATATACATATTACAATTAGAGATATTACCAGATAAATGAGAAAAAGCATACAATCATAAAAATAACAGATCTTTGTAGCCCCCTTGAAAACGGCTTCGTATATCACACCAGTATAATAGTCGAGTCCTCTGGCTATTAATAAATCCAGACTCACTTTGTGGACACATCTTGCGTTATCCAGAGCTTGGAATAACTTGTCCAAATCGTTTAATATTTGACGAATCATTTGTAAGAAATTGGCTTCCTACTTTTTTTGTTCTGATAATAATTCCAATGGGAGACCTCTTAAATTCACAATTGAACCAATCTTCTAAGCAGCTTCGGTATCCAGACCCTTATCATCAATCTGATAACAAAAATGATGGATTGTTAAACAATAATTTAATTGTTGTGTAACTTTCTACATACATCCAGAATTTTCGATGTGTTACAAACTTTATCTGCAAAAATAATATAGATCAGAAAAGACATCAAAAATGATAATATAGAAACATCAACCCCTATTTACACAGATCTTATGTGTCAAATTGGACAACGAAAAATCAACAGAAAATTTACCTCATATTCACCAACGTTTATTTACCTCATATTCATCAATGTTTAGCTCATCGAGTAATTCAGTCAATATTTTATCCACCTCTGCTCCGATCGATTCATTACCAACAATATCAAAATCACACTGATAAAGTCATAAATTCCGGGATCTTCCTTTGTTAGACGGATTCGTCCCTTACTATGACTTTTTATCAGTTGGTAACAGCTCTAAATTACTTCGTACCTTTCATAGCAACAAATCTAGCAAGATTGCTTATGTGCCTACACCACTTCAACGTGTATGTGTGTTCAAAGCCTACATCAGTTCGGTCCTGGACAAAACCAATATCTTCGGTGCCTTTGATTACATCAGTATAAAGATTAAAGATCCCTGATTGTCGTAATTTCAATTTTTTCATGTGTAGACACATTACCCATATCTCAAAAATCTCCATGGAATGGTCTTTATTCTTTGTTATTGGTCTCAAATGCGCCCTCAAATGAACCCCAACCACAATGCCCTTATGATCTTAAAACCTGAAATTTGCTAGCTTAGGGATAATTTCTAGTTTGACCCAATATTAAAAACAAATCCACAATATGAGTAGAAGGTGTTACCTTTAAATTATGATATACTTCAATAGTCAACCGCATGTGCTCTTTTGTTCCCATCACACCTGAATAAAAAAGAAACATCCTCAATTCAAAAATTATCACATATCCAATGGTTGCCACCACCACACCTACTACTTCCGCCCCTACAAATAAGACTTTACCTTGTAGCATCTTGACACATATATTCGATGCGGCTCTACTCATTATATTTTCAATTTACTGGGATTCAAGAACCACACACCATAATGCTTCAACGTCTAAATCATAATACATGATTACCCCATAATTTTTGTTCATATCTTTACACATTTTATAGAATAGTATTTGCTGATATCAAGAACTAAACCTTGTATAAATTATTTCTTCTTTTTCATGTTACTTCATTCAACTAATTCCATAAACTGGATCAGATTCCATGAACTAAAAACACTGCATAAATCTAATTTTTTTATTTAACTTCCTACTCATTTGACTCGTTAGCAATTTTTTAATGTTACCTATTCGATCCGTTAACAACTTTTTTATGTTAAAGAGTATAAAACTAAACCTCATCGTAAATTGTTATAATCAACACATCATCATCGCATCCCTATTGTTCCAAGTACTATCTTCCCTCCACTCGAGGTAAGATTGTGTATCATGGCACATTGAGCGTGTACCGAATCTTCTCACCAATTTCAAACTATAAAGAAAAGTTATACTCCGTAAGAAACAAACATCGACACAACTACTTAAGATTCTTATACTTATAATTTTTTTATAGTTACTTACCTCGTCGGGCAAATACTTGCTGATGATGCATAGGTCCAAAAGCTCTTTTTTTGTCGCTTTCCAGTCATACTTATTTTGAGAAAAATTCTTGTTATGCTGAGGGATTATATTTCCATGGAAAACCTTTGAGAAGCTTCGTTAAGATTAGACATCTAGTCACATTTAGCACAAAACATTATACATGTTATAATCATTTAAGTATCAATTTGAGACACCAATAGTTCTACAGACTTTTGAGAAAGTGTTTTTAAGGTAAATCCAACTGAACCCATACAAAAATTCACCCTTTATGATCTGTTACATAACTCGCAAGTGCCCATTGTTGCAACCTCATATTCCCAACAAAATAAGTAACACCACATTAGCGAGCATCCTAACTATCACAACACAAATAATACTCACATATACAGTAGTTGTTATCTGCACACTCAGTAACTAAACAAATATCGCAAAATTAACCAAATTTTAACAGTTTCGTATATATAATCAACAAAAGTAACAAAACATTGCTACCACATGGTGTTCATATGCATATTTAACATATTAAGATGAAAAGGACCTACCCATAAAGCAGGCAATGCACACAGCCTCCTCCATGGACCACCATGAGCACCCCTCATTTTCAAATATCTTTTTAGTCTCACCTACATCAGCAATCAATGGCATTATAGTTACATTAAAAAAATGATAAAAAAATGTGACCCACATTTACCATAATTGCAAGTAACAAACCTTGGGAATATTGTTGGATAATCTCCTGGAAGTGGAGCAAGTTTCCTTGTGAGTAATCCCTTTCCCTTTCCCTTTCATCTAAAGTGCATAAATTAACAAAATATCAACACAAAGAGAGCCCTCCTAACCAGATAAAGAAGCTAACTTCAAAACAGCAACGTCATTCATGCTTTCAAAACTGCAACTTTCTGGGTTAACTCATCAACGTCCTCTGGTTCCTCACTTGTACCTTCTTCCTGCATTGTTTAACCTGAACCTATTTCGACCTAATATTTAACCTGTGTGATCTACCCATCCTCAAGATTAAGTAAATCATTAACTTTTTATATCATTGTGTTTCTTGTGTAAGAACCGACAACAAAGAGCAGAACTTACTAATGCATCTTCTTAAGGTTCCTTCAAATTTCTTAGGAGCGTATCGGCCCTTGACCATCAAGGGAACCGTTTGTTCCCATTTGAGCTAGTGGGAATGTCATCACATGATCTAGCTGCCTATGCATGCTGGTAAACAATCCCAGTGTTAATCGCAACAGAACCATTAATTCTCGAAAAACTCAAAGTAAAAGTACACACTCCGTTACATAAAAGAAGCCAAATTTTTATAAGCCAATGTTACAAATCCTTATCAACATTAACATATCATCATGCATATGGTTAGAAGACGAAGAAAATACCATACCTTGCAGTCAGCGCCCCTATTTTGGTAAATTGTTCCTCCATCCTTCTATCAAGCTCTTTCTGAAAAGAGCCAATGAAATCGTAAAACATCCGTTTTTTTATCAGTTGAAAGTGACTGAAAATTAGTAGACATGCGAATATCAGATCTTTCGAGACAAACAACAATATACCCGCCCCGCCCTCATCGTCCTCAAACTTAGACACAACACCTGATGCTGCTAACATATATGCAACTACATTAAAATTATGTTCATCGATTTAGAAGTATTCTTGTATTTTAGTGTCAAACGGCCCTGAAAACACAGAAAAGTAATACCTTAGCTATCCTAAACTCCTTTTTCTCAGCAAGTTCTTTAGCAGCATCTAAGTTTATTTCAACCTTGTTAGTTTTTTTTTCTATGATTACTTTTTTTACGTCTGTCGCTTTAAATTTATCTTTCCTAAACACTCCTTTAGAGAAAACGACATGCACATTGTTTATATGTGTATTCACTGTTTTCATGCCCATAATGTTCTATAAGCTGAAAAGTTATCACTCACTTTGAGTGATTAGTAATTGTCATGATATAAGCGAGCCTATAGCCCTATAGTGACTTCATTTATTTATTTAAGAGAGTTATGGTTTCTTTGGCAACCTCGGTTGTTTTCTTAATTATGAACACTACATATAAAATATTTCTATAATGGGATGGGACACATGTATTAAAAGATTGCAGAGTAATAACTTCCTGGTATTATCTAATTGTCATCTAGTGGTCAATTTTTTTTTCTGTGGAACTTATAAATAGGATTATACACGTATAAAGATCAAGGGTATATATCTATTAATGTTAAGGGCATTGCCTCAACCTTTAGGCTGGGAAATTACCAATTTCCCACCCAATCAGTTTTATTGTGACCATTTTGATTTCCCCAACAGTCTTTACAATTGATGTAAATCGATAATGTCCTACAAATACTGTAATTATTATCCATAGTTCCATACAGTAAAAGATTATAATTATTTTATTTTATGTAATCATTATATCATATATAAAAGAATCAACTGGGCACTTACATGGACAACTGCGATCTCATCTTCTGTTACTCGTTCAAGTAACTTGTTTAGAGCAACTTCCTCATAAGATATGCTAAGAGACCCAATGCCAATAACTTTCTTCTAAGTTCTAATTGGTGTGTCTGAAATTGGTGCCCTGTTATGCCTCAGTTCATTAGAGAGAATAATGTTTGTTTCAGATAAAACAATTAAATGTGAACCACCATTTTACTTGGCTAAATCTTTTAAAAAAACTAAAAATATAAGCTATTCGTGGTCGTAAACATAATTACAGTTCTCCTTCTTCAAAAGGTCTGGCTTACTGCAACAACATTGCTTGCTCACAGAGAGGAGAGAGGGGAGGTTTTACCGTGGACCTTCATGATATCCCTAATGGTTCAGATGCTTTTGAGCTGTGTGCAAAATTCTGCTATGGGATGTAGTCGCCGGACCAATTCCCATCTGCTGTTTGTAGAATCAAATGGAAACGTAAAGCTATTCTTAGTGCATTTACAACTTTATCCTTTGTAAATTCGTCTAGATTCGACTTCTAGTATGAAAACATGGTGTTGATTTTAACATATCAGCAAGCCATCCAAGGTGTGTCATACTAAGCCAATGATAATAAACCCGATCCCATTACTCCAAGTATAAAATGTGATGATGACCATATAGCTCCTTCAATAAACAACACAAACCGACATCGTTAGAACCTCTAAGTTCATCATCAAATTTGAACAACATTATTAAAATTGAAGTGAATTTTTGGTGTTTATTACAGCTACATCCTAAATCAATTTTTTAATTCGAAGCTTGTAGTAAATTTTGTTCGAGTTAAACACATCTTATTGAAATAGTGCATTCAGGTAAAGCTATAAAGCCCTTTTGGGTGTTTGTGTAAAGCCAAAGAGCTTATGCATATGGTCTTATAGAACCAATGTCAGAAAAGCTCTTGATGTGGCTTCTTGAGAAAGATAGCAACTTACATAAGGATGATTCTCACTTATCACACTTTTACATATATAAGTCTGTAAGCTAATAAGCAAATAATCTAAACACTTCTATAAGACCAAAAGCTAATAAGTCAACCCGAAAACTGCATCCTGAAAGATCTCTGTATCGTAAGAAACCTAATAGATAACCCCACCTTTCCAACTAACTTGGGCCACCTAATCGGCACCTATAACTTAATACTCTTCACCACAACTAAGATTAAAATTAAGTGTCTTAAAGGTATGTAGTTAAGATTACTATATTATCAATAAAATACTTCTCATAGAATAATATACTTTTGTTACAAACATACCAAGTTTCATAAACATAATCAACATATCATGGTTACATATGGTAAATCACTCTATGGAAACAATATTGCATCAAACCAATAGGTGTCAAATATTTTAACATCATATATCTACATTATCTAAACACAATTATATATCGTATCTTCAGTTACGCCTTTTCGCTATCCTACCACGTAAGATGATCACTTATTAGCAACCTAAACACAGCTTAACCAATCAAACTCACAATCTTAAGAAACAACTAACCTAAATTTACAAAACAACTAACACATTAAAGAAACAATAATTCATAAAGTATAACCTTAAAGTTCAAAAAAAGTAGTTCAAGTTTTTACACCCCTTTTTCATCAACATATCATTCCTCCTACACAAATTAAAACTGAAACCACTTTGCAGCACATTCATTGATTCATTTGTCATCTTCAAGTCACCTAAATTTAATAATAATAAACAACAGTAATACAATAATAAAACACAACTAAAGCACACAAAAACTACACAAACCAAAGCACACAAAAACTATCTCATCAGCTTCAAATCAAAGCACTGTCATGTGATAAAAGGCCATGTGGTTTCTTATAGTGGCGAGTTGAGGACAGATCAATCAAAGCACACAAGAACACAAACCCACAACTTACCCAAAAAAAACTTCAAATCAATCATAATTTAATAAGATGATGCATAGTATACCTTGAATTTATTAACTAAAAACTTACATTTGATTAGACATACTGTGTGATCTTTGATTGAACTTTCGTGTTAATCGGAGGTTTGGTGAAAAGGATACAAACGAACAAAGGTAGCCTTTTTCAATCAAAGATCAGAGGTTCGGTGAAAAAAAGAACAAAGATCGATCTAAATCAAAGATCAGATGTTTGGTGAAAAAGGATACAAACTTTGGTGAAAAAGGTTTGGTTTCGTGTTAATCAGAGGTTTAATGTTAATCGATGGATTCTGAGCTTGTGGTTATGGGGTATTGTTTTTTTCAATGATGGTTGGGTGGACTCAGGAGTCATATAGAGTTTATCTCTCTCAATTTTAATTTTACAATTTAATGCCAAAACTATCACACACGCATATTAGACACCAAACTTTACAAAATTACTTCCGGTTTTTTTGAAGTTATTTTCTTTTTATTTTTGACACTTATACTTTTGTGTGTGTTTTTCTTTTCCCATTTATGTAAAAACGTTTTTTTAAAAAGTATTGCCAAATAAAGAAATAACTATTTTATATTTTGTTAATCAACTTTTTAAAAAAGAAAAAAATAATTAAATTCTTACTAAATTAAGTATGATTTGATTTTTTTGAAATACGAATATCCCACTTGACGTTTTCCTTTACTAAGTAAAAGATTATGGGCAAGGAAGTTGAGTTCTCAGGAGAAATCACTTAAAGATGAAGTATTTAGTGAAAGTTTATTGAACATCAGTTGAAGATAAATACTTTCCAGGTATAAAAAGACATAACTGTTTTTGTTCATAGGGTAAATGGTTATGATTCTGCTGATATGGTTGTAGCTTTGATTTGCTTGCATATGATTTAAATGAAGCAACTTATATATCTGTGTGGAGTTTTGATTATGATGTTTCGGTTACATTCGTTATCAAGAATGCAACAAGTTTAAAATTGCATGTAAGTAAGTTATTTACTCGAGAATTATCAAAGTATGCAAACCCTAACCTTCAAAAAAGTTAGCGAATATACATTATCGGAAGTTTTTTTGGATTTGGGGGTTTTGCATTTTGTGAAATCTTATATTCTAATTTTTCTTTCTACGGTTTTTGCTTTTGTTTGATAGGCAATGAATACAGGGATCATACTGGCAACAGAGGGGTATCCAAGGTGATGGTAGAGATGCTTATGTTGAATCTCTCCTACTGAATACTTGCATAAAATTTCTGTCAATCGTGGAATTGAGGTATGAGACCAGGAGTCTTCCTCAATCTATTCTATAATCTCAAAGTAAAATTTCATTCATTTGAGTACTTGAAACTGAAAGATAGCTTCCTAATGAAATATAGAGTACATATTTTGGAGGCTTGGAGTTAAGCCATGAGAAGTAACTGTGTTCATTTATCGAAAGAGTCAGTTTGGGTCGGATGTTAGGTATGTTTGGGCCAACGGTTCGGGAATTTGGAATTTTTGTTTGATTGCATCAATGGCTTCCGTTTCTAGCTCATAGATTGTGGCTAATAGTAAAGATTATGCTTTTTTCTCACAGCGACAAGAGCGACAAGATCATGTACTGCAGAGTGCCCGATCAACCACTAGAAAGTCTTTCAGTTTCATTTGCGATAAGCCAGGTATATAATTGATGCACTCTTCTCTCCTCTTTCTATTGTTTACATGACATGAAAAGTGACTAACAAAATATGAAAGATAGTACTATTTATGCTTAATTTATGGGGGTGTTTGGTGTTATCAAGACACATTTTTAACCCTCTAAAAAGCTAATAAGCACTTTTTAAGGTAGTGTTTGA
>BQNB010005178.1:2939-20439 GCA_026074375.1 Tanacetum coccineum
GTTTCCTTTTAGGCTTAGTGCATTGTTTGGACATGTGTCCCTCCCCTTTGCAGTTGTAACAAATAACAGTCCTTTATTTCTAAGAATTACTTCCACTTACTACTGGAGTGTATGTCCTACTTGTTCCCGTAGCAAAATAAATTTGTCTCCCCTGAACTGGTTGTAAAGTCACTCTTCCATGATTAATGGTAGCTTGTTGCCTAGGGTTTGACGAATTCCTCAGCTGATTGTTAGTAGTAGTATAGCAAGATGTGACGACAGCTGATAGAAATGACACCATATGGTTGATCGCATCAATAGGATCATCACCTTGCTTGAATACTAGAACAATTAGACCCGAGTCTAGTTGGGGAAATTCAGGTTGTTGGTTAACTAGGGGAGCATATTCTAATTGAGGGATGGATGATGATGGAGAATAAACGTTGTGGTGAACTGATGATGATTGATAATCATTGGATGGATAAGTGATTGAAAGCGGTGTTGATGATTGATTGTTTGAGTATTGTTGAGACTAATAAGGTGATCCATACTGTGGAGGCTGATATAATGAAACTTGTGGTTGAAATTGAGAGTTTTGGTATGAGTTCTGATGAGTGTGATAAGGAGACTAGGTCATTTGATGGGTTGCAACCAAAGCAAGCGGATATGAGTTAAGTTCATGCATTAAACGAACTTCATTTGCATGAAATTCATGTTGTCCAAAGTAAGCATGAAGCTTATCAATGTTAGTTATGTGCAAATCCCGAACCACTTTGACATCAGTTACAAATTTGCTCCACTCGGGAGGAAGAGTATTCAAAAACTTGGTGTTCACTTGAAATTGTTCTAATTTCACATTGTAGATGTTCATGTCATTGAGTAGCAGTGAAAATCTCAAGTAGAAATCACGTAGTGTTTCCCCCTTCTTATAAGCAAACTTATCGAATTCATCATAAAGCTTACACTCTCTTTCTTGTTTCGTCAATGAAGTTCCTTGCATGAGAAGTTGAATTCTTTCTCAAAGTTCCTTGGCGACTTTATGATTGCTAATCAATGCATAGACCTCAGGTGGTAGTCCATGGAGAATGATATTTGTTGCCTTGATATCACAGTCAGCTTGAATTGCTTCCATAGCAGATAACTCAGAATATTTCTTTGGTCTTGTCACTCCATTTTCCTCAATTGAAAGCCAGATGAGTGGACCATTTTCAACAGATTCAAGGATCATTCGTCCATGTTGTCTATTCATCATGTATAGCTCAATTCTGTTTTTCCAAGAATCATACATATCCTTTTCCAACATGGGTGGACGATTGTCAGCACCCGAAAGAATTGCTTTGTCAGCAAGAGTCGTCATTGAGAAATTTGTGTGTTAAAAGATTATTGTCGGATCGAATGGTGGTAGAAAGAAATTATGTTTGATTAAGTTGTCTTTAAGTGTTTTAATTCTTGAAACTACACAGGATTTTACAATTCTTGACAAAACCGGGAAAACACGTTAATGTTTCACGGGATTTTACAATTCTTGACAAAACCGGGAAAACACGTTAATGTTTCACGGGATTTTACAAGTCAAAGAAATAAACCGTATAATTTGAAAATTTGAGTTGTTCGATTTCTATTAAACTTGACTAGTTCGGTGGTCTTTAAGAGTGACTAGATCGGTTATCACTGAAGTAATCTAGATCGGTACTCACTGAAAAATATCTAGTTCGGTTCTCACTGAAAGATACTAGATCGGTTCTCACTGAAAAACTACTAGTTCGGTTATCACTGAAGAAAAACTAGATCGGTACTCACAAAAAATACTAGATCGGTTCTCACTGAAAACTACTAGTTCGGTTATCACTGAAGAAAAACTAGATCGGTACTCACAAAAAAATATTAGATCAGTTCTCGCTGAATACTACTAGTTCGGTTATCACTGAAGAAAAACTAGATCGGTACTCACAAAAAATACTAGATCGGTTCTCACTGATAACTACTAGTTCGGTTATCACTAGAGAAAACTAGATCGGTACTCACTGAAAAAATACTAGATCATTTCTTTCTTGAAACCCACCTTTTTAAAACTCAAAAGACACGTTTTTTATGATTGTTTTCTGAAAATTTTTGTACCAATAGTGTTACTAAGCCTATAGGGACAAGATATATAAAAACTTTAAGGTTTTTAAGCCGAAAATTTTAAAATCAAGATTTTGACCTTTATAAAGCTAACGAACCAAAAATGACACAAAATAAGAGATTTTCGTATGAATCTAAGCACACACCCCTATATCCAAGGATACTAGATCAAAGCTACCTATGTAGATGATCTTTTAGTATGGAAATTAAGCTTAGAAAACAAGAAAAAAATCTAAAGATGAGGCCTTTTTTGAAGTAAAACACACGAACAAAAAAAACAACAAGTAAGCACAAAATCTAAGCACACCACTCCATGGCTCTTGATACAAATTAATGAACAATCAAATTAACATACATGGAAATAGGAAGAGAGTTGTTTTAGAGAGAGAGTGGGTTGGATGAACACTTAGAGAGAGAAAGTAAACATAAGATATAAAGTGTATTATGTGTGAAAAATGAACAACCAACCACCTCTCCAAGGCATGAAGAGGTGTATAAATACCCTAATGAGGCCGGCCATGGATGGGCTTACATGGGCTTTCCATGGACTTTTCCTAACTTAGCCTATTAAGGTTCCAAAAATAACTAAACGAGCTAACGACAGTTATCTATGGAGTGACCGATACTTTCTTAGGATTTTCGTATTCCTTACACGTTAAGAAGGGTACGAGCAAAGATTGACGACATTCATAGTCAAGTTAAAGAAACAAGCTAAAGCCTAAAAGTCTAAAGATTACTACATCAAGATTCACAAGATAAAGATTACGAAAACAAGACTACGAGCAAAGATTGAAGACATTCATAGAATGTAGAGCTTAAGTTTTTGTAAATTGGAGTGACCTCTCTTAGGGGAAGATTGTTATAAATCAAGAAAAGACTCGGTCGCTACCAATATATCAGAGTATAGGTACTCTCCACACCTTGGACTCTCTTATGTGTGACCGGCCTAGTATAGGTACTCTCCACACCTTGGAGAGAGTTGGTTCTTCATTTGGTTATTTCATAATACATTTTCCTTCCTTTCTCTCACTAAGTATTTCAACCCACTTTATCTCTCTAAACTTTCTTTTGCTCATTTGTTAAGTGATTTGATACATCTACAATAATGACATGGCTAAATTTATGGCTAAAAAGGATGGCTATGGTACACAGAGTTTGCTTGAGCAATGGACGGAATCTTACGAAAATGGTGACTACGGATACAACCCATACGATGATGATATGTATGAAGATCAGGATATTCCTGAACAGCTCCAAGCTATTTGTGATAAATTAGATATTACAGTTAGGGGTCGTAGGAAGAAATAGTTTTCGTGTATTATTGTTTCTTTTATAGGTCATTTCTAGTTATTTTCCTTCCTTAAAGGAAGTTGTTTGCCCATGTAACGGGCAGTGATGTGGGCCTCACCCTCATCCCTTGTACTTAACTGTTTTTTGGCGTAATAAAATTTACCGAAGAAACCCTTTACTTAAAAAAACATGTAGTGATAATTAACTTAAATAGACACAAAACTAACCTCATAACTAATTCCTTACAAAACTAAACCAAATGATAAAAAAATATAGTCGTGATGACCAAGAGCAAGCGAACAGTTCCCATGTCTTTTATGAAACCTCCATAGGTGATGCTAATTTGTCTTTCTTCCCAGTAACACTTGGCTTTCCTTCATAAATTCGTACACACATTATTCCTATAAAAATAACAAAAAAATCAAGGAAAAAATAATAAGCCCTACATATATATATATATATTATCTACATCTTTTAGATATTAGCAATACTACAAATCAAGCAGTGAATTTATTTAAATGTTAGAAAAAAAAATATACAACTGGTATGACGTGAACATAACTCTATAAAAAAGTATTTTAAATTATGAAAATGCACTTAAATTCACATGTAAATTAAACTAAAGTAAAATTCAGAATAATGAATTTAAAAATACTGCAAGACAAGAGAGAGAGAGAAGGTGAAGGGCACTTGACTACTTTTTTATGTTGCACGCATCCATCCATTCATCCATGACAGAACAGAAACCACAGTTTACATAATGCTACTCCTCCTCACAAAAACACAAACACAAAACCTAAAATAAAACACAACAAAAACCCTTGATTATTTCATGTTCTTCTTCAAACATGCATTTTGAAACCTTATAAACTTGAAGCTACAAAATCATTGTTTTTTTTATATATTTTGTTGGACAAAACTTTTGTTGGTAAAAACTGGAGGAGGGGATGCCCTTACCCTTTGAATTTGAGGGGAAGGGGGAGGAAGAGGTCTTAGATTTTCACAACAATCTTGTTGTACCTTATGCAAATTCACTTGTAAATTTTCACAACAATTTACTAGTTTCTAAAAAAAGAAAGTTCTCCTACTCCTACACCAAAGAACCAACTTCTGTCCTGGATAACATCACCACTAGTCCAACTTCAACTTCCACCCTGTCTTCTTCTCACGGCGGCGCAGACACCACCACCGCCGCCACAGCCGCCGTGGCGCCGGTTTTCCCACCGCCCCCGGATGACCAAGATCAAGCCATGCTGAGATGGATCATGGGTGATGTTGAGGACCCATCTATAGGGTTTAACAAGATGCTTAACTCCAGCGGAGCACCGCCGGACTTTGACTTTTCCGGTGGGTTTGGTGTGGTGGATCAAGGCTTCATGACCCATCACCAAAACCAAATGTTTTCACCTTTGTCTGCAGAAACTCATTTGGTGTCACCATTTGATATAAAACCTAATGTGTTTAATGTGCAACAACAACAACAAAGGTACCCCTCAGGAAGCGTAAATTACAATCCATTGATGCACAAAAACACGTTTCTTGATGTCAAGAAAATGGTACAACAACAACCGGTTATGACCCATTTGCAACAGCAGCAACAAGGGATCATTGATGAGCTTTATAAAGCTTCAGATTTGATCCAAAATGGAAATAATCCAATACTCGCGCAAGGGATATTGGCGCGGCTCAATCATCAGATTTCACCCATTGGTAAGCCTTTCGAAAGGGCTGCTTTCTATTTTAAGGAAGCTCTTACCTTGTTGGTTAATTCTATTATTAGTAATATTAACCCACAACTTACTCAAAATGTGTCACCTTTTAGTTTGATATATAAGATTGGTGCTTACAAGTCATTCTCCGAAATTTCACCTTTTGTTCAGTTTGCTAACTTTACTTGTAACCAAGCTTTGTTAGAATCCATAAATGGTTATGATCATATTCATATTATTGATTTCGATATCGGATATGGTGGTCAATGGTCTTCACTTATGCAAGAACTTGCTTTAAGAAGCAATGGTGTTAGTTCGTTAAAGATTACAGCTTTGGCTTCACCTTTGACTCATGATCAGCTTGAGTTGGGTTTGACTCGCGAGAATTTGATCCATTTTGCTAATGAGATTAATGTTGGCTTTGACTTTGAGATAGTAAATATTGATGTTCTTGCTAGTGCTTCGTGGTCCTTGCCTTTTAGTGTTTCGGAGAATGAAGCTATTGCTGTGAATTTGCCTATTCATGTGTTGTCGAATCATCAAACTCAGATTCCGAATGTGCTTCGCTTTGTCAAAAATTTGAACCCGAAGATTGTGGTTTCGGTTGATAGAGGGTGTGATAGGACTGACTTGCCGTATTCTAATCATTTGATTCATGCCCTTCAGTCGTATTCGAACTTACTTGAGTCACTTGATGCTGTCAACGCGAACCTTGACTCGTTGCAGAAGATTGAAAGGTTTTTGGTTCAACCCGCGATCGAAAAGATTGTATTGGGTCGGTTTCTTTACCCTGAAAAAACTCAGCATTGGAGAAGTCTTTTCTTATCAGCAGGGTTTTCACCGTTGTCATTTAGTAACTTTACTGAAAGTCAAGCTGAGTGTTTGGTAAAAAGGACCCCGGTACGTGAGTTTCATGTTGAGAAGAGGCAGTCGTTGCTTGTGCTTTGCTGGCAACGTCGGGAACTTGTGTCTGCTTCTGCTTGGAGGTGCTGAAAAGAAGTCGGTTATTAAAAGGTGTTAACTTTTTGGCAAAGTTTACTACTTATGTTTATGTTGCTGATCGTTCCTGAATCAAAGAAAGGATGGATACGATATGGTAGTTGATGTTGTTAGTATGTTGGATATGATTATGAATGTAATACTGTTGATGATGTTTTTCGGGCTGTTTATTGTAGCTAAAAACATTAAACTTGATTCTAATTATGTTTAGGTTTTGTCTTTTGTTGTAATATTCATACCAAAAACTTGAGTCGATTCTAATTGTGAACAAGAAAACACTTGTGTTGTTTCCCTTTGTCAGGCTGCTGAGTGCCATCATACGCAGTTTGGTATGATTGAGTTCTTGTATCAAAGATGATTTACATATTTGGAACCAAACTGTTTAAATTCTAATTGGCTTATGCTTTTGTGGCGGATGACACTTTGATAGAGTGTCTTCATTCACAAAAGCATAAAAAGATTGCTTTAGTTACGTTTTGTCTTAAGCTGGTTGAGCTAAATGGAAGTAATCAGCTAGACCAGCTCAAGACATGGTACAAAAGCATAAAAAAAATTACAGTAATTTAGTTGCATTTTGTTTTAAGCTGGGTGAGCTAAGCGAAAACAACTAGCTAGACCAGCTCGAGACCCGGTGTACTTAAGCTGGTCGAGGCCCGGTACTTAAGCTGGTCGAGCTAAATGGAAGTAACTAGCTAGACTAGCTCGAGACCCGGTATTTGAATTGAATTGAGCCATGAAATGATTTGGAAAAACTACATCTAGACACTAGTCACTTTTTGGCGTTTGAGAGTCTCAATGGTCTTGGTCGGATGTTGGCCCCAAAAACACAAGTTATCCCTATTATAAAAAACATTTCCCGTTTCGATTTTCTAAAACCATATTTCTTATTGTAAATCTGTATTTTTCTTCAAGTTTACTCATTAACATTACGGGTGTGCACGGTTCGGTTTGGGTCGGTTTTTGGCTAAAACCGAAACCGAACCGAAATATTCGGTTTTTATAAAACCAAAAACCAAAACCGCTCGGTTTTTTACGGTTCGGTTTTTTCGGTTTCTCGGTTTTTGCGGTTCGGTTTTTTCGGTTTCAAACCGTTTAAATTTGGTTTTTGCTAATTTATATTAATAAACTTGTTTTACGTGGAAAATTGTTTTTTTTTTTGTCAATATGAGCCTGATAATGTTTACACAAATTTTTACAATTATACATATATAAATGAGACACACACATGCATGTGAAAATACACATAGTATGATTATTGTCATTGTAACAATATATTGTCAAGTAAACACACGTATACGACAAACATATATATAAACATTAAAATAATATATATTATAATAATTTCATCCATAAAATAAATATCAATTTAAAATTTTTAGTTATCATTTATTTATTTATATTATATTTAATTATATATTATTATAAAACTGGGGTGGTTCGGTTCGGTTTTTGAAAAAAACCGAAGCCGAACCGAAATTTTTCAAAAACCGAACCATCGGTTTTTAGTTTCGGTCAGTTTTTTCGGTTCGGTTTTTTCGGTTTTCTGTTCGGTTTCGGTTTTTTCGGTTTCTTCTGCTCACCCCTAATTAACGGTCATTATAAAATAGGCTACTATAATGTTAACTATGATAAACAGGCTTATAATATGCGTGGAATTGCACATTTGTGGTTGGATATTTGGAGGATATCGTATGCATTGAATTTAGTGTCTTTTAAGCTCTAGTTATTTTATTAATTAAGCACTAATTTTAATGACACTTCTAATCATATCACATGCAACTTTTCTTATTGGACCTCACAAATACTTGTTTATCCCTCTCTTGTCTCAAAAAAGTTTCACTTCTGATTTAACTGATATTTTAATGTTTGAGTATTATAAGTATGAGATTATAGTTTAATTAAGAACATTAAATAAGTTTTAATGATTATAATTAAAAAAAATCAGTTCTTACTTAAAAAGTCAAATATGAATTATTTGAACACAAATATAATACTAAAAACACAAAATCAAATGATTTAGATCATGCTGTTTCTCATCCAAGGGGGGAAGCATTCGAGTATTAATTAAACAAATTGTACTTTATTTTATGTGATTTTAAGTAGGGAGGGCATTCGAGTTGGCTTATGATATATGTAACCCCCTAAAATACAATTTGTACCACCGGGTTTTTTGCGATTTTTTTTTTTGTATTTTATTTTTTTGTATTTTTATAATTTTGTATATGTTATAAAACTGTGATACAGAAAAAACGGAACGAAAAATATAAAGTTTAACAGGTCAAAAGTATGAAACTGTCAAAAATTACGGAACAGAAACTGATAAAAAACTGCGTTGCACTGTAAAAAGAAGGTACAAAATGAATCTTTTGTACCTTTTGGCACTATGCAGTGGGTCAGGAGGGGTACCAATAGGGGTACCCATTCGAGTTATATTTCATGTTTATGTTTTGTCCTTTTCCTTTGTGAGTAAAGTTTTTTTCTCTTTAGAGTTAGGTGACTCGAATACAATTAACATGTTATTCGTCTGCTACCTTAACATCATCTCGTCTTTTTTTCAATAACACACAAATAATTAAAACTCTCTCCCTCACAAAAATACCAACAACATGTTATGGGTTTCACAAAACCCCCATAAAAAATACTCACAAAAAAAAAATCCAAATAATGAATGTGACGGGATGGCATTGATATCAATGGTGTGCGAATAGCACGATGAGCGATGACCTATGACAACGCCATTAGTACCCAAAACGCCAATAACGTGCGACTTGCTTGAGTCACCGAGCACTCTTAGATCGAACATTCTAGTAAATATATATGTCTAAATATTTTTTTGGTTTTGCTAATGACAACCCTAATGGTTGTGGTTAAGAGGAATTTTTTTATTACAATTGTTTCTAAAATTAAAATTCAACCAATCACAATCAAGTATTAATTGTGTATTAACTAATTCCGGGATTTTCTCCACTTTCTTCGGGATTACATCCAATCAAAATCACTCATAAGTTGTATTGTAATAAAAAAGTAGTTGCTTAACGACAATCCTTAAGGCTGTTGTTAGCATTTCTCATATTTTTTTATTTTTTTATACAACTTGACAAGTACTATTAAAAAAAAGAATATAAGATGAGAGAATGTGTGAGCAACGTGTTATTCGGTGTTTTTTTATCGGATAATATTTCCATTATATATATATATATTTTTTTTTTTTTGCATTCGTAAATGATTTACAATCATTTAAATTTTAAAAATGTTGTGCTTCATCAAAATAAAACTTCATGCTACTGTACCTATATGATTTTTCTTGTCTTATTCAATTAGTTTATGTGTAAACCGAGTAATCACCTTCGTCGCGGTACTCCATTTCGTTTTCTACAAAATGTGTAAATTGACGGGAACATTCTGATATCGGGTGTCTTTTAGTACTAGTCATTACCCACCCCACAAGCAATAGCTCCGGGCAACTCTCCTGACCCAGTGGGGCACCAACTGGAGTAGGCAGGAGTCGAAACTCGAATTCCTAACATTTTATCCACAAAATCTCTCTAGTGCGCCTATGAGTTTTTCGAATAAAGGTACCAACTGAGCCAAAGCCTTATTGGCTGTTGGAATTTAAATAACTGTTAACCATTAACAACCATGAGTACGCAGCGGATATGGATCTAGTATGGTGTATATGGATCTAGTATGGTGTATATGATTAACACACAATAAATAAACAAATGGGAAAAGAAACCTAACCTCTTGATGAATCAAATATTAATGAAACAAAGTGACTAAGATGTCACCTCTACGAGTGCTCACACAAACACGTCCAACGAATGCGCCCGGATGCTAGTCCAACTTCACGTGTTGCCCAATACAACCTTTGTATACCAATACCACCTGAATTAAATACCAAATCCAAGCCCTAAAACCTAAACCAAAAATCAGATGGTAGATCTAGGGTTTTGACCAAATTCGGTTCAACCGAATTTCAATAAACCGAACCGAAAATCACCCAAGTGATACCCTAGACGTTTCTAATAGTTGTCACACCTTGAGAACTAATAAACCAAAGCCAAGAACCTGCTATAAACCTTGTGGGATCAAATCACACTCGAAAAATCCCTAAATGGGATTACCGAATTAGGCAGAACCGAAAAAACAAAGAACCCTAATTAGGGTTTTGATTATTCGGGTGATTTAATGATAAGGGAGGAGATGGATCTGATTTGGGAGTGTTTGAGGCTTGTTAAATTCGTTTTTATGAGCTAGGGGTGAGGGGTTTATATACCCTTCAAGCCCTACTCATGATAAGACTTGGAAACATGAGTTTAAGCCTTATCCCAACTCTCCTACTCTCCCTTATCTCTTTATAATGAACCTAGACACATTCTAGAATCATCTTATGGCTGGCTACTCTCATTAGGACAGCCATAGTGTGTTTGTCCAATCGAATATGGTCTTTTGGTTTACTTTAGAAACGTACGTGAAGTTTAAACGCACTCTAAGTGTTTAACGTGTGTGCCCCCAATAGGCTCACACATTTCTAGTTGTAATGAGCTAATCCAACTACCACATTCCAACAGCTCCCACTTGGGAGTTGGAGTAGCAGACAACACATATACTAACGACGGAAATGTCTAGCAACACTCACATTCGTTGTTAAAACTAGAAATGTCTGAGATCAAGTTTCAAAAACATTCTCAGTAGCATGGTTATGTATCTCTTGCTATAATCATCCCTTTGTTCAGATACCGTTAAACCATGGATATGGATCCTAACTCATTCCATATAGTTTAACCATTTAGATTCTCGTTATAGAACTTAATACAGATATACCAAATGTAATCAAGAATCATCTTGCATTACCTTATTGGTACTGCCACAACAATTACTGGATTAAATTCTGAGAGGGCGCCAATTGGAATCATTCTGCACATCTAAGTGTAGGAACAAATCTTGTTGAATACAAGTGTTGTGAATGCTGCTATTCACATCATTTTCAATAGATAGCCTTATAACTACCATTTTCAGAGTACGTTTGACTAAGAACTAAAAAAGTGATTTTCCACACATACCAGAACTTGTTTGTATTCTCAAGTCTTAAGGATGACTAACAACCATTTTTTCGGATGATTTACTCATGACTAAGGATCCAAAAGTAAATATTCGAAAGTTTGGGGTGTCCAATATGCATCCCTTGTGAATAACATATGAGTTTGCGGAACCATCCTTCCAATCCACCTATTCAAAGAATATAGAACCTAACCCTCAACATTTATGTCTTATGTAACAATACACTCATATTGTTACCCGACAATGGTACATGTTTAGAGGAATGTAAAAAGAAGTTCAAGGATTAAACATGAAAATACAAAATAACAATTATATATGATAAGAATAACAATACGCAACGGTATCTTCCTTCATCAGAAAGTAAAAATTGTCTTACATCCCAATTATCCAAATACTAAAACAGATATGCATGAAACTAATTAGCAAGTTGAAGTCCCTAATGTAACCCAACATATCAACATATTTCTTACAAGACAGCTACAATAGATCACTGAGTAAACTTTTCGAATACTTGTTTCAAATTCACAAATTTGTGAAGAATTTGAACGCTGTGATGAATGTCATATGTATATTTGCATACTATTGCAAGAATCATAGTATGAAAATGTGACAGTACCTTTATAGGTATTTGTAGTCACCCACATTATATCTCAGATCATCATCTTTATTTACAGTTTCCTATAAATGTAAAGTATACTCATTCTTTAATTTGAAGTTGCAACTATGCTCTAAGATGAGCATATCTAGTTAGCAGATTTATCATAAATGATGAAATCCTACTATAACTAGAATTGATTATACTCTAGCATCATGTATATACAAACAACACTATGTCTTATATAATTTGTAAACATTTATTTTAACAATCATCTAAATCACTCTTAATTAGATATTGTTGTTATTAGTCATCTAAACACTCTCAATTAGATACTGTTATTGTTAGCTCATCATGCTCTTGTGCAAGAAGTAACAACACCGTCTCACACAACAATATAATATATACATGAAGAAATCCTTAGTTTAAAAACACAAGGTTTTCCAATCCATTGTATATAATTTATCCTCAAGTGAAATATATCATTTAAGACTTGCTCAATGATGTATTGCATGTGTTGGACTTAATTTCCTCATATGGGGGGTTTTTTTTGTATTTTATTCAACATTCATACAAGGTCCGTTGTTAATTTTCTAAAAGAAAACTTCCAAGTGGAAGTTTTTTATTCCAATATCAAGGATTAACATCTAGCTTAGATGAAATGATACCTTCAATATGTTACGCAACATATGAATTTTAAGAAAAAACATAGTGCTCCCACTTGGTGTCAGGTATACCGGAGTTTTAAATCTTAATCAATCAAAATCATATTGGTAATTAAACTTAAGATCTCGGCTCTAGATGCCCTGATCTAATCCACACTTGGATTCTTTATCTAGTATACTTTTTAAAGTAATTTAAACCTAAAAACCTTTTGATTACACACCGTCCTCGCAAAAGGTAATCATAAAGAAAAGAGTTATAAAACTTAATTGTCATATTACAAATATAGACTCATAACCCTTTTGATTACACATCGTCCTCGCAAGGTAATCATTAAGGAAAGAGTTATGATCCTTAATTCCCATATGACAGATTCAAGGAAACCTGTATGACAATTAGTTATCTTTATATAATTAATGCGTGTAGAAAAGAAAGATTTAATCACAGTCAATTGCTTGAGTAAGATTAAAAACTCTTGTCATTCGTCAGGCATTAATGTGTATACAATTTTGTCCTTATGAGTCTTTCTTCAAAAGAAACTCATTATAACCTTTCAGTTTAACTGTTTGGTAAAAGATCAATCAAGCTCACAACATTGATTTGTCTTTTAAGGACTGCATCTTTTCATTCATATTTCTAAGATATTTATCAGATCCAAGATGTGATAATTCATCTTATTAGTTAACAGGTTTATTATGACCCTTTAACTAATATTCCTCAGCATTGATATAAAAATATCACTCCATTGATGAGGCATCCTTACGGATTTATGAATGAGAGTTACATTATACTTTGGTTTGACATTTTCATGCTTAACCTTAGTATGACATCAGCAAGTGAATTCAGAAGGTTATGTATTTTGTTCTTGAATATCTTCAAGATTTTTAGATGCTCCCACTTACTTTTGTAAAAAGAGATACTTCTCTAAACACTAAGTATTTAAGCAACAATAAATTGTTCTTAATTAGGACAACAAAATACATTTTACAGTTCTCATCTATAGCTTGTTAATAATATGCTTCACAAGATATTAACAAATTTCAGAACTTTAATCAAGACCTAATGGGATTCATCCATAATCTATAAATAGATAATGTCTTGAATACCTTCTAGGTTGGAACTATATTGAGTGTATCCATGACACACGTAAATTTCTAACCTTGATCGATTTTGGAGGTAGAGCAATTAAAGTTATCTGAAATCAAACTATATGAATATAGTTTGTTTCAAAACATTAGACATACCATAATAGTGTGGTATTCTATGAGTATTGAAATTGTGAGACTCCATCAGAATTCCTTAGATAACTTAATTCTCTTTGGATCAAATACTTGACAATTGGGTCAAGCCAAATTGAATACACAGTATTTAACAACCAAGTGCATGCTATAATGTATATTTCTTGAATAAGTACATTAATTCCATGTTCATGTGTTCACAAGAAGACAGAACAGTTCAAGAATTCTTTAATCATGTGTTTACAAGAAAACAAAACATGTCAAATACATTATATGTCGTTGAATCATTCAAGGACCTTATGTTTATGTGTTTACAAGAAGACATAACAATGTTACTACATACTTTATGTTATAAGTCATTGATTAATTCAAGGACTTTATAATTACGTCTTTACAAGTAAACATAATTATACTAACTAAAGTAATCATGAACGCAAACTCTTGAGTTCAATGGTAATTTCAAGTTAATTTCATACTTCATAATCATGATTATATAATTAACCATAACTATTTTGACTAAAACATATAGTCAATGAGTTGAAGTAGCTATATATTATATCTTGACATTTAAATGTAATAGGACAACAAACAACTTGTGTGTTTAAGTCCTAGTAGATTTATTAGTTTTCTTACCTTGCGGTCAAGAGAAACCAATTAATCATATTGTTATATGTTGTTCCTTGCACACACTTAGGATTTCTCCCACTTGTGTGCGGGACAACATTACCTAAAGTAAACAAAACATATGACAAGCGTTCGATTGTTTAAACAATATGATAGTGTCATAGATATTACAAGTAGATTTCAAACCATAATGTTGAATAAGGAATCGTGGATTATTATTCTATAGATAACGTTTCAGGAAAGCAACAAGTAGTTATCCTATAAAATAAAATGAAATCTTCCTTTAGACAATGGTTGTTCATATCCGGAAAGTAATATATTATTTCAAAGCAAGCTAGAAATAATATGGGCAACTCATAAGGAAATGAATCTTGTAGCTCCCACTGGATTTGACAACCTCACATGAATGTGCTCCCACTGGATTTGTCAACATTGTAAGTGCTACATCACCAGTAGAAAGCAAATAGCGATTTATTTACTTTAATACTCTCTTACAATGCCTATAAGTAGCAATGTATTTAGGTATTGTACAGAGTATATGAAGTTCTACTTATGTAGATGAGAGACTAGCCATCATGTATTCATTAACTTGAATATTTAGCATGCATTTCCTCCTTAATCAGTTTGCCTACCCATAAGGGTGTTTAGCACTATAAGGAATGAATCGAGTCCAAGAAAAATACCTTGAAGACCTGCTAGTAATTTCTTTACTCGTTGCGGGTTTAAAACTCATAATCGAGAGCAACAGGTCAAGATGTCATTAAAGGTAGCTATAGACACAATGTTCTCTAGTTACACAAATATTTTATCTTTAAAAGATTTCAGAACCGGAAAAGGGTAATGAAAAATTAAAAGTGAGTTTAAATATAATTGAAGAAAAACTTTAGTTATAACCTTATCTTATTCTTGTCAATCAATGAGAAGAGATAGGAGTAAGTCTCACTCTTTTTAACCAGGAAAATCGAATATGTTTGTCTTTTAAGAAAAACAAACTCACGTTAATGAATTAAGATTGCAAATACACCACAATTAAGACCAGAACATAGAAGTTCATTTAGTATTTTTTCGATAATTAAATTCTTAAAAGAGTTAACTAACGCAAATGTATTACTAATAAGACTAAGATCTAACTTGACCTCCCACTTATTACCAGAGGTCTGACAGTGTGTAAACAAGTAGGGCAAGAGGTAAGCGACGAGCGTTAATTGCATTGTTAATGCAACTCTTAGATTTATGAGACACATGACTTTAGTAGCTTATATAGTAAGGTCATGTACATGTTTTGTCTCATCTTATGCCTCGGGTCCGAGGTCTGACTAGGTAACTCGATTTAAGTCGACCAAAAGAGAACGTGCTAAAATTGACAAAGGTCTGACCAATGGAAAAAATTCGCCATGGGTTTGAAAGGCCCTGAGATCTGACCAGAGAAGTCAATCTAAATGCATGTGTTCTTTATTTGGCTGGCATAGACTTAAATCTTCACATAGGGGTATACACATAAAATTTTCAAAATATGTGACAAAAATCGTGTACAAGAAGCATGCAAAACATCTTGTAGCACAAGTTAAGAAAAACATTTTGTTAACCTTTTAATGTAGACACCATTTTGTCAAAAGTTCACGGTAGCTCCACTATGGACGCATAAAGAAGCGGAGAAACAGGTCAGCGCGAAGCTTATTAAAAACCTGACTTCTTTAGGGAAGCCGTAGCAAAACCCGCCTTAAATTTCTCTTGTAGTTTGTTCACAATGGGTGAGCCGTATTTCCAATTGACTAATGATGTTATTATATGTTAAGAAACCATTTGTTAACATTAGCTTTTATAGTTTCCAATATAGTGGAAAGAATTACAAAATGATCAAACCCTATATTGTACTCCTACATGCATCCGAAGACACAAGTAATTCTAATAATTCTCTCATATGCCGAAGCATGTTGTGGGGCGAGATAAGATTAAAGATCAATTCAACCCCATACTGCGCACATAAAACTAAAATTACACAAGAAATCAAACTTCATAGTTTAATGTCCGTATTAAATTTGTCCAAAAACCCCGGTTTCACAAATAACACATAACTAGTCACAAGGAGTATGCTTACGTGTGTAATATTAGACATGTTCAATCCAAATTTCTCTAAAAGTATTTAGCCCGATTTAGAGTTTCATAAAGTCTATTTGCAAATATTGAGCATCACATGGCATATAACATATAAGCAATTAAAACAGGCAAAAAATTAGAGTAGAAGTAAAGACAGACTCTTATATTGAAAGCAGTAAATCATATAATGCCTCGAGTTCTCAAAAGAGTCTTCCCCAATTGGAGAACCAAAAGACTCTCACTAGGTTTTCTGCTAAAGTACCTAGATTGCCACATCCATCATATAGCATGATTGCGTGAGTCTTAAGGCTGAGATAAATCAAGAATATAATAACATGGCAGCTTGATTAACCTTTAATTTTAATCTATTATCTTTTTATCAAGTAACAATAGAATTGATTCTGGATGTTTATTTATTATTTATGGCAAGGATTGCATATCATTGCCATAATTTTCCAATAAAATAATAAATAAATCAGATTTCATGCAGCCCTAGCGTGTTTAATATGTGTGTAACCCATAAAACACCAAACGAGTTGGCTCGTAATGCCACTGTTAGAATTTAAATAACTGTTAACCATTAACAACCACGAGTACGTAGCGGATATGGATCTAGTATGATGTATATGATTAACATACAATAAATAAACAAAGGGGAAAAGAAACCTAACCTCTTGATGAATCAAATGTTAATGAAACAAAGTGACTAAGATGTCACCTCTACGAGTGCTCACACAAACACGTCCAACGAATGCGCCCGGATGCTAGTCCAACTTCACGTGTTACCCAATACAACCTTTGTATACCAATACCACCTGAATTAAATACCAAATCCAAGCCCTAAAACCTGAACCGAAAATTAGATGGTAGATCTAGGGTTTTGACCAAATTCGGTTCAACTGAATTTCAATAAACCGAACTGAAAATCACCCAAGTGATACCCTAGACGTTTCTAATAGTTATCACACCTTGAGAACTAATAAACCAAAGCCAAGAACCTGCTATAAACCTTGTGGGATCAAATCACACTTGAAAAATCCCTAAATGGGATTACCGAATTAGGCAGAACCGAAAAAACAAAGAACCCTAATTAGAGTTTTGATTATTCGGGTGATTTAATG